>OY735219.1:3116274-3226274 GCA_963457665.1 Thysanoteuthis rhombus | reverse complement strand
ATCGGTTGAATGGTCTGTCAATTCCGATAAACCTATTTCAAGAAAGTGAAGCTCTTGGAAGTAAGTGGTTAGAGAAGAGAATTGGTTTTCACTTCGAGAACCCTAACCGATGACACACGCCGGAAATAAACACTCTGGAACCTCGGCCATAAAAGATACGATAGATAGATAGATAGATAGATAGATAGATAGATAGATAGATAGATAGATAGATGTGAACATACTGGAAAAGAAAGAAAAAGGAAAGAAAGAGAAAGGAAAGAAAGAAAGAAAGAATCAGGCTGAGATTGATAGATAGATAAAAAGGAAAGATAGAAGGAAAGATAGATTAGAGGAAGGGGAAAGGGCGAGGAATAAGAAGGAAAAAGAGAAAAAAAATTGAAAGAAGAGAAAGGGGGCAAGGAGAGAGGGAAGGAAAGAAAGATAGGACAGTCGATATTCCGGTCAATAAGTAAATATGTTGGTAGATATGTAGGTTGGTCGATTGGAACTGCTATGGTTATATACCTACACCAATCTTTATATGACCGTATGTATGTGCACATAGATATTTTTTATGCATAAGTAAATGCTTATTCCATTCCACGAAAGCATTCTCGATGTATATTATCAGGTAGATAGGTCTGGTTAGTCACTCAATAAAAACCGTTATGTGACCAAATCATTTGGCAGTATGTCATGTTCGGGTGATCAATTAAAAATAGGGAGAGGTGGTGATCAATGAATTGGCTACTTCTCTTGTCATCTGCAATGACTAAAAATGTCTGGAATTTAAAAAAAAAAGTAAGCGTAAATGCAACCGGGCTAAAAATTATGGGACCAATATAGAAAAAAAAACAAACAAACGTATCTTTTCTCTTGATGAGGAATAGATATTTAAATTTTCAGCCCTCTTGCTCCAGTTGTACAGCATGTACGCATGATGCGTACAAAACCAGCCAGTCAGACCAACTTCAAAACTGAAAAAACCGATGTTGACAGAATTGGTTGACGGTTTCTGATAGGAATGAAGATACTATGGTAGATGGTATATATTCAGAGACGTCTTCACCTCCCCATGATAGGTTTTGTCCGCCTGTCTGTTCGTCTGCCGGTCGGTAGGTCTGTCTGCATATTGTTCCTCAGATGTTTTAAGTCAGATTTACTTGAAACTCTTTGACATGCAGGACATATGATCAGGCAATGGTGTTGAAATCGATGTTCCGAGTCAGGTTCACTTGAAACTCAATAGAAAGGTGTTCCTCGATAAGATGCGTCTAACCTAAAAAATTTTACTACTTAGGGTTACGTGATCTGGCAATAATAGTGTTTCAACTTTATGGTGGACGCCTCATTGAACATTCGGTTCTTATTTTATACATAAGTATCCAGTAGATATGTAGGTAAGTCGCTTGAATTTGCAATAGTTATATAGAAGAACGCAATCTTTGTATAATTATGTATATCTATGTATGTATGCACGTATATTTTTGTATACATAAGTAAATGCTTATTTCATTCAAAAACGCGTCAGGTCAGTTCGAATCTGCTTTGATTTCAGTGAAAGTATTTTCTGCCCATCCCAGCTGCCAGACTTTGTCTGGTCAGTACGTGTTGATGTGTACGAGAAGGCCTGGTCGGACAAAGGGAGAGATGGCTGACCACTGAGATGACTGGACAAGGTGAGGCGAACGGTCAAAATACGAGGCGGTTCGGTTGGAGAACGGCATTTTCGATTTGTGTGCTGGCTTTAAAAGCGAATGACAAAAACAAAATGGAGAAATTGAACGAAGGTTGGTCGGAAAGAGAGGAAGTAATAAAAAGGGGGTAAAGAAGATAGGGAATAGAAGAAGAAGAAGAAAAAGAAGATAGGGGAGAGAAGAAGAGGGGGGGAGGACGAGCTGGGGAGGAAAGAGGGAACGGGGGACAAGGAAGAGAATTAGAGGAATAGGGGAAGAAGGTGGGCAAACGAAATAGGAGAATCTTTTTTAAAAAATATGGTCACGAAAGAAGCGGGTAGGGAAGGAAAGAGAAGAATGAAGGGGTGGAATAATCTTGCACAACTGAATGAAAATAAAATGAAAGGAAGTAAGAAAGAAAGATGAATCATCTATGGGAGCAAGAAAGAAAGAAAGAAAGAAAGAAAGAAAGAAAGAAAGAAAGAAAGAAAGAAGGAAAGAATAGAAGCCAAAAAGAAAAATTAAAGAAAAAAGAAAGAGAGCGAAAGAAAGGGGGGGGTAAGGGGAGAAAGAAAGTAGGAAACTGAAGTCACGAACAGACGGCACAAAGAAAGGAAGGAAAGAAAGACAGAAACTAAATTCACGAACAGGAAAGAAAAAAAAAGGAAAGAAAGAAAAAAAGGACATGAGGAAGAAAGAAACTGAATTCACGAACCGGAGCCACGAAGAAAGAAAGAAAATTGAGTAAAGCAGACGATAAAGGGAAAAAATTGGCTGAATAATAAAAGAAATGGAAGAAAAGCAAGCAGCGAATCACAAAGAACAAGAAAAAAGAAACCGGAAGAGACGTCAAGTTAAACGCGAGGAACTCAATGATTTATATTTAGCCAAAGCTCCCACAGAGTAACTCAGCTTCTCTGACAGATTGGTTCAGAGCCTAAAATCACTGCCTGGTTTGGACGTTCTATGCACTCTGGTCTAAAGCCGGCCAAGAGCAGTGCGGAAGTAACGAAAACATCAGCTGACCATTATGGGCGCTCAAATCGCCGTCCCTACATTTTTTTTTTCCTTTTTAGAGATGCTTCCATTGTCCGGTCCAAATGGAATCATTCTATGCACGGATATTCATCTCCGTGAAGAGAGTTAAAACAGGGAGAGAGGTAGATGGAGAGAGAGAGAGGGAGAAATTCCTGGTCGTCTTAAAACTCAAAAGTAGATTTCCGACCAAAAGCCATAAGTGTTGAGCAGTGTTACATTACGAAATGGTCTTTCTAAATAGGTAGGCACGAGAGAGTTTGGCTCAATGGTCAAAGCGTCGGGCCAGTCGGGAATCAGAACGTGGAGTTTTTTCATCTGAGATTTCTCTTCTTCACTCTTGGTCACCCAAAGCAAGACGTCTCACCAAAGGGCTTTTAAGGGGGGGGGGGTATTTATGCATCACAATATAAGACAAGTATAAACATGTTGGTATAGGTTATTGATTAAGGAACGGTAAAACTTAGAAACGCTAGAACAACATGTTTGAAATGGAGACTAAAAAGCAATCATCATCATCATCATCATCATCATCATCATCATCAGTCTTTTATCGTCCATCGGGGGACATGAACCTTTTCAAGGATTCGCCAGATTTCTCTATCATAGGTGTTGCGGAGCCAATACTTTTTGAACATGTCTAGTTCGATGATTCATCTGGTATTCTGTCGCCCTCAGTTTCCCATGAGATCCCTGGTGACCCATGCTGTAAGTCGTGATGTCCATCAGTAGCCTGCTGTTCTTGCAGCATGACCAGCCCATTACCATTTAAAGTTGAAATGACTTACAAACGACAAAAGAAAAAGTGTTAGCATTCCAGAATAGCTTATTGGTATTAGAATGATAAAAGTTAGAAATACTAATACAATAATTGATCAAGACAATTGATCAATACAACATTAGATCAAGACATCTTATTTACATTTAGTATTTGTGTATTTATCAATACATTCAACAGGTAAAAGTCCAGTAGTCGGACCTCCTGTTAATCCGACCAATACTTAAAACATTTTTTTTTCGTCTTCAATATAATCATTCCATTTTAAAGGTACACGTCCAGTAGTCTGATAGTCTTTTAAATCCAGTCAACAATTGATCAAAATACTTTATTCACATTTATTATATTTTTATCAATCCATTTTACCGGCACAATTCCAGTCGTCCGATCTTTCTTTTGATCCAGCCAATATTTGATCAGAACAATCTCTTTATGTTTACTGTTCGATTGTGTTTCCGTATGTCCAATTTGCAGGAACACGCCCCTCTTCTCATCCAACCAACATTTTATCAAAATATTTTATGCATATCTACTATTTATGTATATCGCAATCCATTGTACTGGTGTAAGTCCGATAGTTTAACCTTCTTCTGATCCAGACTTCTTGGAATCCAGGTTTTTATTCGCATCTACTTTGCATTAGTATTAACTGCTGGTACTTCTGAGACATCATATCTGCACACGAGGTGGATCAGTTTTTGTTTTTATTGAGTTGTTTACATCTGATAATCCAACGGATCAGCTAATCCAACTTAAATCTAGGAGCAGCATGGAAGTTAAGGAAACTACTGAATTCTTTTCCAACAGGATAAATCTTATCTTTTCAAGTTTTATGATAGTGTTTTTATTTATTGTCTTCTATCTAGTGTGTAGAAATGACTTACCTAAAGGTAGTTATTTGAAGTCTCTTATTTTCTTCTAGTGATTACTTCATTTTAAACATTTAAACAATTAAATTTACCTCAAAGTCACATACTTATGCCATACAAAGCTTATTCAAGAGTAATGGTTATGAATTAACCTTCCTCAAAGAAACTGAGCCTTGGTTGACTGGAATTATGCCATACAAAGTGATCAGTAGGTAGCTCTCTTACCAACTGAACCAAACTGACAAGTCTTATATACCTACGAATTTATTCATTATATACACAATACAAATGTTGCAGCAATCATCTTCAGTTGGAACAGGAGTAGGAAGGAGTTGAGAGTGATCCTGCAGCAATCAGGCTTTTTCTATTGAAGTATTTACTCGAGTCATTTCAGATTGAATAGTCGCAAATCGATGGTTTTTCATTTGTAATTAGTGGATGTTCATTTTCCTGAAGCAAGCATTCTCTTTTAGCTCTTCTCATCGTGTATGGATACCAGTCGAATGAAATCTTTACTCGCGTATTGGTGAAAAACAATCTTGCCTCAAGGCTGGTCTTTCAAACTCGACTTATACACGAGTCTTAACAATAAGACCTGAAATTGTATCGTTCGCAAGCTATGAAAATGTGCAAGGGTTATTTCAACTGTTATTTCAGCCTCCGCCCATCTGATTTCCGGTTGGCGTATTAGATGTACTTTTTAGAAGCGCTGTACTTATCCTCAACATATATAAATGATTCAATGGCCATGCTTGTGTATATGGGATCTATTCTCTTCACTGTTTTTTAGAGTCAGTGTATGTGTGTATTTGTGGTTTCTCTGTGTGTACAGTGTGTGTATGCGTATACACATTGTTGTGTTTGAATAGCGTATTTGTGTGCATGTGTGTTTTGTGGTTGTGTTGTTTATGTGTATCTTTGTGTGTGTGCTTGTGAGTTTGCTCGTGTCTCAAAAATAAAAAAACATAATTTGGAAAGTGTTTGTACTTGTTTGTGTATGTATATATGTGTTTGCGTATGTGCCTCAATAATGGAGAGAACATCTTTACGAAAGTGTGCGTGTGTGTATGTTTCAATGATAAAGAGAATGTTATTTTGAAAGTGTAAGGAGTGAAGGTTTGTGTGCTAATGTGCATAGGAGCGTGTGTCTCAATAATGAAGAGAATGTCATTTCGAAAGTATCTGTGTGTTAATGTGTGTGCGTATGTGTATATGCATGTGTATCTCAATAATATAGGGAATATCATTCTGAGAGTGTATGTTTATGTATGTGCGTTCGTATGTATGAGCGTGTGTGTGTCTCAATAATAAAGAGAATATCATTTTGAAAGTATCTGTGTGTTCATGTGTATGCATGTGTATATACATGTGTGTCCCAATGATGAAGAGGATATCATTTTGAAAGTATCTGTGTGTTTATGTGTATGCATGTGTATGTACGTGTGTGTCTCAATGATAAAGAGAATACATACGTATACGTACTTATAATCACCCTTTCTTCCTTCTTTCCTCGAAGAAGCAATTGGAAGCCTTAACTGTTTTCTAATCAAAAGATGCAACTCTGATTAAAGGCGATGGACAGAGAATGTTTTCTTCTGTATCTTTTCTCATGCTTCCGTACACAAACGTTCATAGATACTTTTACATATACATCCACATATACTTTCATACATATGTGAACAAGAAACGTTAACAAAAAATTAAAACATTTCTAGTCTATCGTCATTAATCAAATTTATATAAACTCAAATATGCACAAAGACATACACACACTCACACACACACATATATATATATATATATATATATATATATATATATATATATATATATATATATATATATATATATATACATACATTCATATGAATACACAAACCTATATATAATTCATGTAATAAGATATTTATAGTAAAATACAATCTGGTGATAGATAGATTCAAATATACGTTTACACCTACGTAAACAAGAATAGTTCACTAAAAAATCAAAACATTCTTTGTCTATCGTCTTTAATCAAATATACATAAATACATAAACATAAACACACACATGCATATATAAATATATATATATATATATATATATATATAGAGAGAGAGAGAGAGAGAGAGAGAGAAGCATACGCACATACATACATATCCTAATCTAACTCTGAAGAAGACCAAAGAGAATATACATATATATATATATATATATATATATATATATATATATATATATATATATGTGTGTGTGTGTGTGTGTGTGTGTGTGTGTGTATATAAATTTATATATATATATATATATATATATATATATATATATATATATATATATATATATATATATGTATGCATGTGTGTGTATGTGTGTATATATCCGAATCTGACTTGAAAGAAGACCAAAAAGGAATATATATATATATATATATATATATATATATGTGTGTGTGTGTGTGTGTGTGTGTGTGTGTGTGTGTGAATTATGATGTAAAAGAAGACAAAAGAGAATGTAGGTGAGTGAAAAGGACGGAAGAAAGGAAGAAGAAAACGAAAGAGGAAGAGAGAGATATATATACTGAGGGGGGTGTGGGAGAAGTGGGGACGAGTTTCAAGAAGTATTCATAAGTCCGGATAAGTTACAGGGCGTTCTCAACTCAAACACAAGCATTTTTTTTGTTATTCTTGCATTTGATCTCTTCTGGATGGGCGGATATCCTTTCTCTTTCGCCCGGGAACCAAACACTCCCCTCCATTCCCCTACATATACACACATTGCCCCAGTTTTAGAGGAACCTGAGCACATGACACCTCAGCCCAACCGTAAATCAACCACTAATCATTTGCACTCAGTCAAAGTAAAAATCGGAAATAATGATCGCTGTCAAAGGATAAGTTTTAACCACAGCCACAAAAAAATTCGCTTCCGAAATACACCTTTCATCCACGCGAAGTTCCAAGGTTTCTATTGTTATCCGATCGGGATGTCGACGAGTATTTTTCCGCTTATAGAATAATATGTAATAGTATTCAAATGTCTCAGATGAAGTTTTGGCAATCATTGTTAATTGGTGTATAATTAATGATAATGATAGTACGTATCAGAAAAAAAGGCGTTGCTCCAAGGCCTCTGTGTAAGATCAGAGTGTAGTGTCCGTCCACAGTACATACTTCGGTGGCTTTGCGCTGATGCGATGATGTGGCCAGTGATGGCTTACAGAGGCCCAAGAGGATTCGTTCTGTGGATTGAAAAATAACCTGGCCCAGTCTTGGGTGGGAGCAATATGGCCCAGGGCAGTACCTCCCCATTGCACTAAAAGGCAAGGGTCTGGCTCGCCCCGACGCTTTCGCAACACCAGTTGCATGGATTGGAGCAATTTCTAAGTTTCCCCTACGTAACCCCCACTTTAAAACGACCTTGTTTCACATCTTGCTCCGCTGGGGAAGCGAGTAAATACGTATCAAAGTGTAGTGTCTGCTTGCAGTACAATCTTTGCTAGCTTTGTACCGGTGTAATAGCTCTCCCGTAACTGGAACCCTATGTTAAAAACGACCTCGAGTCACCTCTTGCTCTTGTTGGGAAACAACTTGATACGGACCTTGTGTCACATCTAGTTCTTGTGGGGAAGCGAGTGAATACGGATCAAAGCATAGTATCTGTTTGCAGTACATATTTTGGCAGCTTTTCGCTGGCGCAATACGGTGGCCGATGATTGTCCAATAAGGCTTTTTATTGCTAAGTGCAAGAGGCCAAGGATTTGTTCTGTGGCATCAAAAAATATCTGGCCAGTCTTGGGAGATCAGCAAGGTTCAGGGGTAGTACCTTCCCATTGCACTAAACGGCAAGGGTCGAGCTAGCCCAGACGCATTTGCCACACCAGTTGCGGGGACTGGAGCAATGTTTTTAGCTTTCCCGTACGGAAACCCTCATCAAACCGACCACGTGTCTCATCTTGCTCTCGTGGGGAAGTGACTAAATACTGATCAGAGTGTAGTATCTGAGCTCCAAGGATATGTAGGATAAAGTGTTGCTCCCATCATTTCTACAAAAAATTTGATGGTACTAATATGGCGTAATCGAAAATTGTTACAATATATATATATACATACATATATATATATATATATATATATATATATATATATATATATATATATATATATATATATATATATATATATATATATATATATATACATATATATATATATATATATATATACATATATATATATATATATATATATATATATATGTGGTGTGTGTGTGTGTGAACAATAGGAAGTGAGAGACTCAGGAGTAAAAGTGATTGGGGACATTGTTTATTAATTTGTTAATACATAAATTGATTTATTAGTGAGCTAAACACTTTTGGGGAGGCATTCCCATCTTCAGTAGCGTGCGCTGTGTGTGTGTGTGTGTGTGTGTGTGTGTGTGTGTGTACCTTTCAGTGATTAAAAGTTTTCCGCAGAAAATAAATTTACCCTCAGAAGCTTTAATTAGGAAGCAAAAACTGAAATGTTTATCTTTTAGGCTCATCCTGATGTGCGGGACTTAATTCTGTCTGTGATGAAATCTGCGCTTGATTGTGGCAAGATGTAATAGTATCAGCAGTAGTGGGTCTTGGAGAGGTCAGAGGGTGTCAGGGTCAAAGGGTAGTGGTTTAGTATTGGGTTGTGTGGGTAGGTTGGGGAAAGTATAGATGGTGGGCTGATGAGGTCAAGGAACTTCATACGTATTATCTTTACAGGTCATTGAAAATTTGTAGGCTCTGATATGTACAAATGGAATACCATACAAAGGCTTTAGTAGGTAGGATACATACATACATACATATATATATATATATATATATATATATATATATATATATATATATATATTCTTTGTTACTTAACTCCAGCCATACGGTCGGGTTACTCCTCTGGAGCGGACGGCAGATTTCTACTGCCAGTTCTGGCTTCTGTTTTCCGTCCAGGACCTGATCTTCAACTGCCTGGGTCAGCAATGCTGTTGGAATATTATCTTGAATGAGGTGGAAAAACTCTGCCTGGAAGAGGACTCTTCAGAAAATCTATGACCAAAGGGACCTTGCTCGTTTTCTTTCCAACTAACTGGGTATGGTATGCAAACCCTTTGCTTAAATGGTGCGATTGGCAATGCACACGCTGCACCACACCTCAAAAATCCATTGTGCACACATTTGGGTTATTCACGTACAGAACCTGTCTGCTTAGAACTATCACAGATCTTCATGCTATAATTATTTTTATAATTAACACTCCCCTCTCCAGGGTTGGGCACTCGGGGTTGAGCTTCTAAGCAATGCTATTCCAACTCGGGAATGGAGTGCTCTGTTAGATTGGGAATTATGCGTAAATATATCGCCTAATACGGTCCTACTGACCTTCCAGTTCTGTTTAGGGCAGGGGTAGAGCAACTGCCTCTGGGTTTGAAGCGAAGGTTCCGACCCTACGTCGTGGTACTGGAAGGAATATTGGATAGTCTATAGCCACACTAGAGAGATGTAATACAATGAAACTGCTATCAGTGGGTGTCACAATTAATAATTAATTCCTAATATATATATATATATATATATATATATATATATATGTGTGTGTGTGTGTGTGTGTGTGTGTGTGTGTGTGTGTGTGTTTGTGTGTAAATTGAAACTCTCTTTGAAATGATCTCCTGTTATTACATGATGAATGTATCATTTAGCCTGGATAAGCTAAATAGAATAAACAAATATCGAAAACAGGAAGATATATATATATATATATATATATATATATATATATATATATATATATATATATATATATATGTTGTAAGGATTTATTTCTCTTCAGCCAAATAACTCTAGTCTGTGGAAGGAAAAACCAAAAGGTTATGAGAAAACACTTATATAGTTTTTTTAATCACAACAGCTTCAATAATAAAATTCATCCAGTATTCCAGTCACACTCTGGGTGGCTTGTTATTACTTGGTGTTGTAGTGCTGAAAACTCTCCAGTCAAACACAAAACCAACCTAGGGAATATACCAATTTACAAATGGCAAGTTTCCTTAAAACTTGCACAAAGAAGCTACAAAGAAGGGTTGGACGTGGTTTGAATTCACAAGGAGCAGAGCGTGTCATTTTTATGGTAAAATGCTATGACGCCATTTCTCACTGTTTCATACGGATTGTCTCAAACAGGGGCTCTCAAACTTTTCCTTCCATTATGCTATTTTATCCTGCCTAGCAGAGTTTGTGTACCCCTTGCGAAGCATAAAGTGTGAAGTATGGGAAAACCATAGAACAGACCATAGACATGTAGTTTTGTTAATATTTTCATTTAATTCAATGTTATATTTTTCTTATATATGATGGATGAGCTTTGGTCTTTCCAAAAAGTAACTCAATTCTAAGCACAGTTTCAGAGAAACACATTCGCGTATCATTCCTAATTGATAGTCTTGCACGAAACTTGACAATTTGCGTTGCTGGAAAGCCTTCTTTACAATTCAAACAAGCTGCGTTCAGTTAGTTGTGATTACGTCAGAATTCTGGTCTTTTCACAAAACTCATGTTCCCCGGTATGTTGGCAATCTGGGTGGTTGATCTACCTTTCAAACAAAGGGTTCTCAAACTGGGGTACACGTACCTCCAGAGGTAAACAAGTGTATGACGGAAATTATAACCTGTTCACACTTGGCCTTGCGTTGTGCTAAGCAAAGGGTTGGAAATATTTACCTTCTTTGATATAAGCTTCTACCTCGACTTTATCGTCAGCTAATTTGTTATAGTTAGACTCTCACTGGGTGGCCTATTAATGTATCCTTTTGCCAGACTTGACGAAGCTTGTTAAATAATTCAGACGTCAACCGTAGTGTGGTGGTTAGTATGCTTGTCTAGCAGACCAGTTGCTGGTATTTTCACCTAAATCCTCACTGGGAACTTTGCTGGCATGAGTTTGTCCCAAATTTACTCAATATATTCTGGATCGTTGAATTCAATAATACCCCGTTTATAGTTGATTCGTTAAAACGCTCTTGTTTAATTTTTTGTTTTGTTTTTGTAATAAATTAAGTAATGTTAAAATTTCCGAAATGAATACTGGTTGAGTACCCCTTATCTGTAAAATCCGGTACTTTTCAAAAGCCAACATTACGTCACAAGAGGAAAATTAAGCACCACGCCTCACTGTAGAAAGATGAAAGACGAGGCCGATCTCGAAGGCATTGAACTCATTCTGACTGCAGTAAAAGCTTGGTTATCTTTGTTCACTCTTTAGAAGCGTTAAACTATATTTTCACTACCGACTGTGAAAACTGAAACTAGTTCAAATCAAAACAAATGATTGCGACCAGATGTTCATGCATTATTCACTGTTTTTTTGGCTTGTTTTCTCTTCTGCACAAAGATATCGTTGAAAATACAAAAAAGGCCGCGGATACCCCTATTGGTAACAGTAATGAGTTTTTTTTTAATAGAAAGTAAATTTATTGAAGAACCTAAACAGAGGCATAAGTGCGACATCTCATCATTTATGTGGAAGTATTCTAAAATCCGAAATCCGAAACTCGTATGGTACCAGGCCTTTCGGATAAAGGGTGCCCGATGTGTAATGACAGGAGACAGCATCATGAACGCTCCGAAATAATAATATACTTTTCATTTTGATTAATGGGAATAAAAAAATTACTTTGTAATGTGTCATACAGCGATATACATTGACATCTACCGGAATGTAGCAAACCAGATGAGATACAGAGCTCAAATTCATTCCATTTTATTGAGGCTCAACAACTATATCATATCTCTAAATATTTGCTTGCAAAATCGATATTCATGCTATGTTATAATGACCCCGTATAGCGCTGTTTTCTTGAGCAGTGCATTTTTTTTTTCAGGGAACCGATCTACAGCGTTAATCGGGGCTCTACTGTGTTTTAAATTCACGTATAGAAAAACTATGGTCAATAGAATACATTACTTCTATCCTGGGCTACAAATGGAATTGTCGGAGAGAGGTAGGAGACTATGCAGACGGGGAGGGGAAGACACTAAAGTAGATGGAACTGGTTTGAAGAACAGTTTTTGAGAGAGAAGAGGGACACATTTTGGGAAATAGCTGGAGAGAGGCAACGAGTCGGTTTTACGTTCTCACTCAAATTGTCTTTTACCGAAGTGTAGAGGTCGAGAATCTTGTGCCCAAAGCACAATAGATGATTATGTGCAAGAACTTCTTTTGGCTTCCTTCGTCTACGAATTGTGAGATGACTGTTGAAAAAGATTGGCGTTATTCCAGCTAGAAGCGGACAAAATACTTTTACCTTTCGCACTAAGCAGGAGGTGAGGGCGGGCCGAACCCGTAACGGCACGAAGAATAGACTCGGAGGGCTGAGTTCAAAATCAAGCGGTGGTGGAAGTTTGTGTCGATTTCTCATTAACGCCCTTGGGGAAGCTGTGAATCGATCTCTCACAGGGAGGAGTGAGTGTCGCCACTTCGGGTGCTTGTTACCTCTTAGTCTTTTCCACACATCGCTAATGGCTGAGTGAGTCCTGATGTGATGTGGAGCCCAAGCAGGGACGACTGTCGCTGTAGCCAGCGAAAGGGCACTACTTACCTTCTTACGTGCTAAGTATCTCCTTCTTACTCTCCTAATCCTCCTCCTCTCTCTTTTTCCTATCTCTCCTTCTCTCATGTATTTGTCAATCTCTTCCTTTATTCATATATATATATATATATATATATATATATATATATATATATATAAGTCAGGAATGCAATATGATAGTATACAACATTCGATGTGCGATGAGTTTATTTCATAAAGTGCTCCATACATTCAACATTCAACATTAAGTTGATTTAGAGTATATGTTAAAACTACCACCAATATGTAGCCGCTTTAACATAGCGATACTCTTACCATTTTGCTAAACAGCCCGCCGATAATGCAGAGGCCAAATAACTGCTTTCAACCCGAATTCTCATCTCGTTTATTCTTGGCCTTTTCCGTCTTTTTCAATGCAACAATATGTATTCAAGATATGGATATATTTAGTCCGACAGAATGAATTATAAATTGTGTTATATCATGCAGAAACTCATCTGAAATGATCTCCCGTCGTTACACGGTTAATATATTATTTAATTTGGACAACGTAAATAGTATGAACAATTAAAGAAGATGCTGCAGGAATCGAAATTAGGTTAAAAGCATGCATATATATATATATATATATATATATATATATATATATATATATATATATATATATATATATATTCTCTGTGATACACATTACATTTTTAGATAAGAGAATACACAAAAAAAAACCCAAAAGTATACGTATGTATTTTAAAAGTATATATATACATATACTTGTTTTTTGTGTGAATTCTCTCAATACACACACACACACACACACACATATATATATATATATATATATATATATATATATATATATATATATATATATATATTGTCATTTTTGCCTTAAAAAACAAAATGAGGCCGAAACATCGGCAGCTGAAACGTCCGGACCGAAGACTCCCAGCCGAAACGTTTTGCACTAATTGGGCTGTGTGGTGAGTTCAATCGTTATTGAGTGTGCCTCACTGTTGTCTTCTTCCCAACTAAAGTAAGCTTGCACTAATACCGCACAATCCATAGATATGAATTGTCTGATTTGGATTCAAAATCTCTCTATTATTTTTTATTAGGCTCATAAACGAACACTACCCGGGCCTTCAAATTGATTTTATATTTAGGACATGCCTCTTGGGAGCTCTTAATCCAACCGATTTTGCTGTGCCACTTCATAAAACGGTCAGTCCCGTACTGGGTGATCAGTTAAGCCACGGACACATGGCGTTGTTTTTATTGCTGTTTTGAGACCAGCTACCCCGAGGTCACATTCAGTGGGGTTGGCCAACTGTTAGGATCTCCTCTCAGCAACATTGTACGTCATTAGTTTCCATAGAGACAGTCAAGGATTTCAATGATGAGTGAACTAGATGTGAATATTCAACTTGCGTTAGAGGTCGAGTTTCGATATAGAGTCAAGATAATAAAATTAAGGATTTCAAATGCTGATTTCCTTGAGAAACGTAGCCCTCCCTATTTGTTTGAACGACAAAACAAGACTGGGTCCCGATATAATACTAGTCAATTATAATGCTTAATCTAATAAAATAAGCGAGATGATGAGATTATTATTTATACTACCAGCCATAAAGCTCTTGTAGCTCAAATGATAGAGCAGCTGTCGATGATATGGGGGCTTTCCAAGATGAAAGAGAAAGAGATGCGACTTCTGATCCTCGCTGATTGCTGAGGGCCGTAGAATGACGAAATGGGAGTTGCGATGAAAAAGCAACTAAAAGTTAAGATGAAAGAAATGCAAGCAAAAAACTAGTAACAAAATATGTATATATGTCTTCTCCGCCATTAGATGTTGAGCGTTCAAATTTTAAAAAATGAAACAAACTTTCGTGAGCCTAGATGGCTCAGAGCAAAGAAGCGATGACCATTGATTTACATGGGAAATATTTTAAATGTTCCCAGGCACCAATAGTGGTGACGATGGTAGGTTAGGCTGGGTCGTCGAAAGTTGGGGTAGTGGGAGGTATAAGAGCCTTGGTGATAGCAGGGAGAGAAAGGTACTGCTTCTACAACAGCACGTTGCAAACAAACGTTGCAAGTTATTTTTGCTTATCGACTTTTTTTTTTTTCGAAAAAAGGAAAATGTGCCAGAAAGAAAATTTACAAAAAGCGTATATACGAGTTAGCATGTGTGTATGTGAGAGAGAAAGAGAAAAAGAGACAGGCAGAGAGACAGAGAGACTGACGGAGAAATGTAAATTACCCAATTGAGAAATACATTAGAAGTGCAAAACAAATTTGGAAACATTATATATATATATATATATATATATATATATATATATATATGTATGTGTGTGTGTATATATATATATATATATATATGTATATATATATATATATATATATATATATATATATATATAATGTTAGTTTGTGAGCACTTCTTGGAGCTGTTCCCAGAGGATATTGTCCGATTTTGATTACCGGAATGATGAATTCAAATCATAACATCGCTAAAATCAAATCAACCGTTTGATTATCATCATTATTGAAGCAGAAATTCCTAAATATATATTTCAAGATGGAAGTAGTAACCAGTGTACTCTTATGACGGGAGAAATGTTTTTCTCTTTATCCCAGTAGGATATCTTACTAAAGTCCCTTGCTAGATCCAAAAAGCTAAATACCTTGCAAGCCGTTGATAGTGAGCTCAGGTATCAATTAGATCTTATCAGTTGTGGTCTTCTCTAAAAGTTAGATGAATTCGACCGCTACTTCCCGAATCCCATGTGACAGCTGACGAATATTTAAAAAAATTACTTAGAGCAAAGCAGCGAACGATTTAAGTACTTTTGTGGCGTCACTCTCGTTTTTAGCACCCTACACGACTATTAATCAGTGGGCTGAAACACCATGGCCTGTGAGGTAAACACACACTCTCTCATATATAATACTATAAAAACAATTAATGTTTGTTCATGTGTATGTAACTTTGCTATGCATGTAAAAATGTATTTATGTAAATTCATGTTTTATAGACTCCCGAACAGTTGCATTCTATGAGCTGCAAATGTGTCCTAGAGTAACTTGACCCCAGGATGAACATAAGATAGGTAAAGTTTGGTGACGGCTAAAAATGGATTCCAGATCTAAAGGGGACAAATCAATCTTTTCGCATTAAATCAAAGTTTATGATGTTATATTTAACGTTCTGTGTGTGTGTGTGTGTGTGTGTGTGTGTGTGTTTAGGCCCGAGCACAACTATCCGTTGATCATTTTTTTAGTCTTTATCAAACATCATTTGCTTACTTGTGTTGTTATTTTCGAAATTTTTTTCCATATGTATACAGAGCCGACCAGGGGTCTGTAAGTGAAACCCAACCTCTAAATTACAAAATAATTTTTCGAGATTCCCATAAAATACAATTTGCTTTTCTTTCTGCCGTTATATTTGACTTTTTTTTCTGTTTGAGGGCAAGCCTGACAGGGGGATCACAGACTCAACAGGGAGGAGGTGCGTGCGGAGTATTTCTCCTGGGCAACTTCGGGTACCTAAGCTAGTATATATATTGAAAAAGAAAATCTTTAAATTCAACACTTGAAATATAAATATAAAATTATAAAAAAAATAGTAACAATTAATCTTGGAATACCACTATTGCATTTTCTCAATAATGGCCATGGATGGTCGAAAGATCTTGAACTACTAACTTTGGGGCATTTTGAAACTCCGTTAACATAATCAAAAAGTTTGTACTCAAACAAGAAAAATTTAATAAGAATAGAGTTTTTTCTTTATTTCTAACAATTTTTTTCAAAAATACATCTTATTAATAAATAGATGTATGATCCGACGGAACAATTATAAGTTGCATTATAATATATTGAAACTCTATTTGAAATGATCTCCCGTAAATACACAGTGGCTGTATCTGTTGGCCTAGACAACGTAAATAGAATAAACAAAGAAAATGAGGCTACTGCAGGATTCGATTCGGTTGCAGGTCCGATTGAAGTTAAAACAGTTATTTTGGCCTTTGCATTGCCAGTGGCTATTTAGCTCAATGGTAAGAGCAACGCTACGTTGAAATGGCTACCCTATCACTCACTGGTTTGATTCCTGCAGCAGCCACATTTTCTCTTGTTTATTCTCTTATAATTCAAAATTATATGACGCAATTTATAATCACATATATATATATATATATATATATATATATGCATACATAACTGTGGTGGGTGTGAGGCGACATTATTTATGAGATTACATGATATATATATATATATATATATATATATATATATATATATATATATATATATAATGGATTCGCAACACAATTATTTTTCTGCCGTTTTTTTAGCTTCTTCTGAACAGAAAAATAACCGTGTTCGTGTAGGAAATCATTATTTCACCATAATTAAGGCTCCACTCTAACTTATTGTTGAATGTATAGAGCACTTTGAACCCATCTCACATCGAATATTGAATAACCGATTTGTACTTTATATATATAAATATAAATATATTTATATATATATATATATATATATATATATATATATATATATAACAGAGAGAGACACCCACAGACATCTACACGGAGTGGGTGCTTGTAAATATGATAAAAGAGATAAAGATGGGTGAATGATTTGGGAAGAATTTAATTCATTCTCACGGAAATTTCATATCAGCACATTTTTCATCAACTTTTTTTCTGTCAATTAAATTTCACCATTTTCTTAGTCTCATTTATAATTTTCAAAACGTTACATTTTGACAAATTGTTTTTTTTTTTTTGTTTTTTTGCAGTATTTTCCCTGTCATAATTTTATTTCTGCTCTTTTTATCGATTTCGCAGGTTTTTTTACAATTCAAAAAAGGCATTAATTTTTTCATTCTTCGTTAAGATATGCCCATAAATCTCTATTAGAAGCTATCGGGTCGGCCTGGCGGTCAGTCCCATTTTCGTTAAACAATGGAAACAGGAAAAAAAGAATAGGTGTGATGCCATTAAAAGGCCTGGTGTCGTAAAAAGGTGTGATGCATCAAGAGAAAATGTATTCTAATCAATATATTTCACCAGCTGCTAATGATGTCATAATAGGAGCACGCTCAAAATGTCAAAAAAGCCGTCAAAAATGGCCTTTCACGATTGCTATTGAAAATGATACTTCCAGAATATTTCACAATATTTTATAAGCATGAGTATCAATTGAATCCAAGAGAGACTACTCGCTTTCGGTGATTCAAACGTTGGACACGATTTCCCACCAACTTTTAGGTTCATTTTACATTAGATTGAATTCATGGCTTTAGACGGGCCAGCTCATTATTGAGAGGCCTTCCTGGTTTATGAAGCCCTTAACTTTCTTTGAGGTTTTTTTTTTAATGTTTTTTTAAGATATCTCAGACGCTTGACTTTTCTCTGATATACTGTGCTGTCTTATATTTTGAGTGATTTTAACCCAATCAATTTGTGATAGTTATTTAACTCTTTTTGGTAATACTGTTCCGTGACTCATCTGAACTATGCGTCAAGGGCCGAATAATCTTTGAGTACTCCACTAGTCGTGAAACGGTAAAATCTCACTCGGCTTCGACTAAAAAAAGATAAGTTTATTTTATTTATATTACTCGACGAGATGGTGAAGGCTGGCGAAAAGGTTTTGATCAGTTTTTTTTTTTTTTTTTCACTCAGAATAAAAGTTATCGGATTAGCTAGGGCTGGGAGGTAGGGTTAGTGTTAGGGCTGGGAGGTAGGGTCAGTGTTAGGGTTACTTAAGGTTGAGAGGTAGGGTTAGTGTTAAGGTTAGGGGTAGCGTTGTATTGACAGATTTATGTTGTTCTTATCGTAGGATACATACCTATGGCAGTTTCTAAGAATTTGTAGAAACGCTCGTTCAGTCGGGGTTATTGCTCACACAGAAAGTTAGATAATTCTAATGAAATCAAAGTCTGTATAAAAAAAAGGAAAAAACCCGTACAGTTCATTTAGAGGAGTCGGATAATAACTGACTCGTATAACAAAACATCCTTCGATGATTTGCGACTGGATTCAGTTTGTAAAATTTATAAAAGGAAAATCCATTTTTCTGCGTTGACGTGCAATGACTCAAAGATGTCGATGTACGAACTCGATCTTCTGGTGGAATGGTAATTCAGAATTTTTATTCGTCAGTTTTGTTTTGTTAGTTGTTAGCTACTTCCTTAACATTTGTTATTTTCCGTTAATTTTCATTTTTTTCCCATTTTTTTGTTTGTTTGTTTAACTCTAGTTATTTAAATATTGTGTTGATCTTTCTGCAGTAGCAAGCACTATATCTATGAAGCCAACACCTAACTCACGGTATTGGGCTGATCATTCCCAGAATCTAAAGGAAACAAGGAACTGGTCGCTGAAGAATGCGAGAGGCACGAAATGTTTACATTCACCGGATACATGTGTGTGTGTATGTGTGTGTGTGTGTGTATGTGTGTGTGTGTGTGTGCAGCCCTGCTTTCATGTGTGTGTGCACGATATCAGAATTTAAGCATGTGTGTGTATGTTTTTGTTTGTGTTTTTAATTTAATTTGATTTTTTTTTTCAAATTCATTATCCATTTTTCCTTTCCGTTTTGATATTTTGTTCCTGGCATTTCTTTCATCGTTTTTTTTTTTTTTTCTTTTATTTCAAATTTCATTTTTGATTTTTAGGTCTCGTTTCTTTCTCTTTTTTTTTCATCTCGTTCGATAGATGTCGTCTGCAGACATCTCTCGCGTCTTTGCAATGGTCGGCGACGACAGTCAAATAAACAAATAGAATTCGCTAACGAATTTTTCACTGGCTGTCACCAAAGCAACAACAAATATTCCAATAGGATTATATCTCCTGACTCGATGAAAAATAAATAAATATTCTGAAGAAAGCAAAAAAAAAGAAAAGAAGCAAAAACAAACATATATATAAGAGACAAAAGTCACAGAAAACTTTAGAGACATCATCATCATCGTCATAATCGTGGTCGTCATCATCGTCATCATCGTTATTAAAGACCGTCAACCAAAAACAGTGAACAGAAACGAAATCTTTAGGTCTCTAGAAGCTGTTTCCTACCATCCGGTCAAGACGTTCTCTAATCTCAGCATCAACGCAGGTTTATTCAGTTTTTAACTGGGTCTTGCTGGTTGGCTATCAATGTATGTATCACATGCACATGCCACGCTTAAGGAGCTAGAGAGCTGAAATTTCAAATATTTACTCCTTATTATGTCAAGAAAAAAAAACTTTCTTTTTTTTTTTCAAATCACCTCCACTATAATTTTAGTGGGGTTTCAATCAATATAGAAATTTCATACCAAACTGGTCACCTAATTTGTGTCCGGCAGCGTTCGTGTTTGTTTTCGAAGATTTGTTTGTTTGATTTTGTGATCACCGCTGAAGAAAAGGCGAGAGAAGTAACTGATTCATTGGTCACTTTTTATTCCAATTGTTGAATTGGTCACCCCCGACACTGTATATTGCCAAGAGACATTGGTCAAGTGACATTTTTTTTTTGTTTTTGTTTTTTTCTCATTGAGTGAGTAGACTTAACAGACATGTATTTTTGTTAGTCGTTATTATTTGCCTCTATATACCGTGGTTTGCTGCTAGTATTGAATACTAGCATTTCTAATGGTCTCTTTTCTTTCCTTTTTTTTTATTTGCTGGTGTCAGAGAAAGAACAAAGCAGGAAGTACAGAGAGAAGGGAAGAAGAAAATTGATAAATAACTGAATGATAATGAACACTTGTGTTTGACAGTGTCCAACGAACATACCTGACACCATCAAACATAACCATGTTGACACGTCGGACCCCCCAAAATGTCTCCCCACCGTACAATCTCTATTTTCTCTAGTAAAGGCAGGACGTTTTTGCGTTTGAATGAAATGACAAATGGCTTCTTTAGATCTTCAGGACTTTGGAAGCTGCTTCGAAGTGGTCACACCTTGAGATAATCTCTATCTTCCGGTCAAAACATTCAATAACCTTCCTTCGCTGGTCACAACCCTTTACATTCCGCACGCCACCCGTCTTGCGTGGCTTCGCAATAATTCTGCGGACATTGAGATCATTTAAATCCAGCGTTTAGGCGATATCCATTGGGGATTAACCAGATTCAGCCATTTTTAAATTTTCCTACTCCTTTACTACGGACTGCTCATTCCTCTTGTGTGATCGGAAAGTAGCCAACCTAGGGCAAACATGCTTTAGTTCCCTTCAAGGTACTCCTCTTCAGCTCTCACTCATTCATTCAAGTTTCCCCTTCCACTTTCGATACTATCTGCGAAGTCTAGGCGCGTGCTGCGAGTAATCGATCAGGGTAGGCAGTTGTTCGAATTTGCTTAAGATAAATGGTCAACAAAAACCCTTCATGCGCCATAAATCTAAAATATATTTCAATAAATGAAATTTGAATCTCGGTAAGTGAAGCAGTACTTGATATCTGTTTCAGATTCGGGGCATTAATTAACTTTCATCAGAATAATTTTAGAAAATAGAATTAAATTGATTTAAAATCTTCAGAGATGTATATCTGATTATTTAATCACCCCTCGGTTCTTTCCGATATATATATATATATATATATATATATATATATATATATATATATATATATATATATATATATATATATATATATATATATATATATATATATTGGGACGTCATAAAATTAAATACGGAGTGATTTATTTGTACAAAAATCATTTCCACGAATCTTTTCACGAAGGAATCATTTCATAGACAGATTTAATAATCAAAGAATAATTGTTTCATCAAATTTCATTATTTAGCTGAAATCATTAAAGATTTTAAAGATACGAAAGAATATATTTTTTAATGTTTTTTTTTTTTTATTCTGGTTCGTGTTTTTTTTCCAATGTAAACACAAATTTAAAAACGAATAAAACTGTGAAGAATATTTTTATACATATTTACACGGTTAAATTTTCCAAAAAGCATCGATCAAAAGAACAGCAGAGTAGAGCGGAATACTGCAAGTTACAGTTCGGTCAAAAGGCATCAGTATAAACAAAAACAATGTAGCATGAATATTTTAACAGAATTTTTACAAAAATTAATCAATTTAATTTGGATATTTTTTTGTAAATTAAAATAAATAGAAGTTTTACTGTGATTTGATTAAATTACTTAATCAATACAAATTCAGTTGAAATATTTTGACCGAACGTTATTGTAACTTGCAGTAGACTGTGCTACATTGTTGTCTTTCTGACTGATGCCTTCCGTTTTGATGCCTCTTGACCAGAATTCGTCTCAGCCAGAGAAGCTAACACAACAATTAAAGACGACGAAACAAACGCGTCAGCATCCCAGCTCTCTAACGAGACTGCAAGCTGAATGACAATAGCAAAGCATCGCTGATATTTGGTTCACCCTCCTCAGTGTAGGTACCATTTTCACTCCCTTTTTTCTCAGCTTTTTTCGCCTGTTTGTAGCGTTCTTCAAGGCCTGTGGGCGAATCACGCCTTTGCATGTATAATATATTGAATCTCAAAGACACAGGAGAATTATGTCTACGATAAAAATGACCATTTACTGAATTATTCAATAGCCTACGACAACGAAAATAACGTCTGCGTTGAATTTAGTGATGAATGAATGAATGAATTGGAAATGTTTTCCTTTTGTATCTAACAATTAACCTTCAAGATTTTTATTCGGGTTAGGTAGTACCTACCTTGCCTATCCGGACGGCACGCCCTTGTCAAAGTCAACGCTGTGTTCTCCCCAGTCTCTTCCACGGTCTGAAACTTCTTCGAGGAAAGGCCAGTAGGCACAGGGGGCTATATCTGGACTGTAGAGGGGAGCCGACAGACTTGAATAACGCAATGTTTTTTTTTTTAAATCCGACTGGATACAAGAAAAATGGCTCGCTTGGCCATGGTGAATGCGACAGCTACTCTGTACATAGGCTCACTTAATGGTGTCTCACTACCGACTGAGTAACTCACAGGAGAGTGTCTGTTCACGTATTTAAAGTACTGTAAACCCCACTCTGATTGGTTACCAAGTTGCATTAGAAACACGACCGGTTTCTTGAGATATTCAATACAGCTTGATACTTTCTGGACATTCCTCGTAGTCTAAATAGATGTTTCAAACAAAATTCCTCGCGTTGTATTCCTGCACCGTCCTCGAGCGCAACAAGGCATATGTATAATACAATAATATCTGATTGAAAGTAGCTTATATTTACAGAATGAGTAAACAATGAGTTTTGCCAAGTTCCTGACCTTTCTTTCTCCGTAAGAAAATCCGTACAGAGTCAAAAACAGGCGGAGCGACGGAGAGGAAATGACATTTACATGCTTCGACAAACGACGGTAGCTCTACGAAACTCATGTGCAGGAAGGAAGGCCTTCTCTGTTTCGAATGAGACGAGTCTGGACGGTAAGACAAGAAATGAAAGGAAAAACAAGAACGGGGGGCGGGGGCTGGAAAGAAGAAAACAAAGCAATGTTCTTCGGGAAACTCAAGTCAAAATGAAGTCTAGTTTCTGCCATCGGAATAAATATTGCCGTATAACGATAGGAGACAACATGTAAGGCGACAGCCACGCGGGGAGACAAGGTAGGTAATCTAATATAAAAAAATATATATTTTTTCAAATATATGTGTACATAGAGACATGTGCGTGTGCACGCATTTATATGGGATATACATATATAGAGAGATAGAGAGACAGTTTCAATATAATACAACGCAATTCATAATTATTCTGTTAGGTCATATATCCATTTATACAAATAGTCCACGTTGAAAGAAACAAAGAGAGCAGATATACACCGTGAATGAGCAAGATGAGAGTTAAAGCAGTTATTCGGGTCATTGCATTACCGGTGGTTACTTAGCTCAATGGTAAGAGCAACGTTACGTTGAAGCAGCGACCCAATCGGTGGCCGATTCGATTCCTGCAGCAGCGCCATTTTCTTTAACTGTTTATTCTATTTACGTTGTCTAGAACAAATGATACATTCACCATGTAATAACAGGAAATCATTTCAAACAGAGTTTCAATATAATATAACACAATTCATATGTTTTTTATTCAAATAAAAAAAGTATATATATATATATATATATATATATATATGTATATATTGGCGTGCCGACAGGGCACCCTATTTTTCAGCAGATTTAGCAAATCCTTAGCTATTTCATAGCCATCTTAGACGAACGTAGCCATTCACAGCTATTAAAAATGACAATAAAAAGGTAGACAGGGTTTGTTTTGTTTTTTAGCGAATTTAGGCGATTTTTTATTACATTTTTTGTGGTCGATTTAGTACGAAAAAAATTTAAAGTAGGCAATGCTGATGGTGACACTCTGTTACATGGGGAATGAGTCACTCGGTCTAGACAGCGTAAATACGAAAAACAATGAAAGAAAAATGGGACCGCTGCAGAAATCGAATCTGCCACTGATAAGGTAGCGTCACTCTTAACCATTGAGCTAAACAATCCGACGGAAAGGCTCAGGCCAAAATAAACAGTTTAACCCCAGTCTCATCTTGTTCATGCACTGTCCCTGTCTGCACTGTTGTTTCTAACACGTGCAGTTATGTTATTAAGAAATTGATGTATAATCCGAAAGAATTTTTTGAATGCCTTATATCATTTGAAATTCTTTTTGAAATGACCAGCTGTTATTTCACAGAAAATGAGTCACTTGGCCTAGACAGCGTAAATAGAATAAACAATTGAACACTCATACTACGCTGTCTGGGTTGGATGACTCATTCTCCATGTATCAAAGGGAAGTCATTTCAAGTTAGTCAAGAGTACACTTACACCTACGCAAGCACAAACGCACGCAATCACACACACACACACACACACACATATATATATATATATATATATATTTATATATATATATATATATATATATATATATATATATATATATATATATATATATAGAACAGTATCATCCATAAATAAGTACGTTACAGCCACTTTCTATAAATACCTCATTTTCATCTAGACAAGGCATTGCAGGATTTTATTATAAATTATTATATTATATAATATCATATTATTGGAACATTACGCAAACAAAACAAATATTTACAGAATGGTTTAAAGCCACCATGTGTAAACTGAAATCCCCCCAGAGGATGTGAGTTCGATTCTTGCTCTTTACTGCTCTATTCAATCGCTACCGTGGGATTATGTTCCGTATCAAAGTTGAGAAAATGAGCAACTGAAAGTTAGCTTGGAGGTAAAAGCTAGACAAAATTAACAATAATAAAAACAGATCTTACTTTTTAAATATGAATATGTTCCCGTCTACAAATGAGTACACCGCAAAAAATATTTTTTAGCCACAGAGTTCCAATGCTTTACAATTTGGTTATAAATAATACCTGATTATATCTTTTGTGACTGTGTAATGTTCAACTAAAAATGATAAAATCCTGTTTTGTTTGGGTTAGAAAAATGACTTTCCATAAAAGAAAGTGTTTAACTAGGCTTGTATTCATTTATGGGAGAGACTATGTATGAATACATGTTTAAGTATAAAGTATAGAGACTGAATGGAAATTAATGATATAGGATTTAAAACGTATGTACGCTAGAGATACGTAGGCAAGTCATCTATTTCCTCTGATCTTTGACCTGATATAAAGATATGTCGGTCTACGCACTCGTGTGTAAGTATTTCCGCTTTTGTGGGTCTAGATTTTTAAAAAATGCTATTCGTTCGATAATCTGTCTCTCTTCTCCTTCTACGTATACTTGGATAATGAACAGTGTGACTTTTTCTATTTTTGCATCCCTAGCAATGGACTGTTCCACTTACAAGTAACATTTTTGTTGATAAAAAAGAAAGCTCCGACCAATCATATGAAACAATGAACCTGAAACGAGTTAAATAATTGTTTTTTCCCCTTAAAAAAAAATCATCTCATTGAAATCCACTTGTATAATGAACAGTGTAAATTTCTCTGTTTTTCTGTCCTTAACACTGAACTCTTCCAATTAATGGCAACAATTTTGATTGGAACAATACCCACCATTTGAAACGATGCACTCTTCCTCTGAGATGAGTTCAGTAGTTGCTGTTATTTTGAATCGTATCATTGAAATTTACTCATATAATGAACATTGTGACCTTTTCTCTTTTTTGTCTCATACACTGAAGTCTTCCACTTGAAGGTAACAATTATGTTGGTAAAAAATACCTCCCATCCTCTGTTTGAAACTCTTCCTCTGAAATGAGTTCAGTAGGGTTTTCTTTCGTAAGAATCGTCCCATTGAAATTCACTTATATAATGAACACTGTTACTTTCTCCAGACTGCACTATTTCACTTAAAGGTAGTTATTCTGTTGATAAAAAAAATGACTCCTTCCCACTATTTGAAACAATAGACTCTTCCACTAAAACGAATTCGGTAGCCTCCCCCACCAATTATCTCATTGAAATTCAAAGGTATCTGTGGATTTTTCGCAGGTTGTGCATCTGCATGTTACGCCATTATGACAAAAGGGTTGCTATGAGGCATAACAAGTTTCTGTGGAATAAGGGTGTGAATTCAATTCACATCCCAAGATTCTCTAATCCGTGGATTACTCAAACCGGGGCACAAGTACTTTCAAGAAAGGTGTGAATCCATCTATTCACACCCATCTTAGTTCGAGTAAAATAGCAGGGCAGACAGGGTTTTTATAGCCACCGAAAGTCAACCGGTCTAGGAAAAGGATCATTTGCATTCCCAACCAGGGAGTGAAGCCTTCTTAAGATGGTTGGATGCCAACTTTGACGTCATTTGATCAACCTCTGCAGCCAAGCTTATAACAAACGTCTCCTGCTTTGTTTTTTTTTTTGGACTGCATCAGTGAGGCTGCAGTGGGGGGGATTCTGTCGACAGGGCGCCCAAGGAACACCATACGCTTAGCCCAGGCTTGTGCCCTGGAGAGATTACTTCAGTCTTGTTCCAATGTTTATCAAGACAAGAGGCTTTCCATCATGTTACAGTTCTTTCCCTCCTGTACCCTCTCCTTTGCCTCCTTCCTCTTCACTTACTATTGCCTCCCCTCTTTTCTGTTCAATTCTCGTCTGCTTTTTCTCAGTCGACTCATACATCTCCTCTCACTACTACATTATATTTTCCTCCCTCTCAGCTACTGCTTCGTCTCCTCCTCCTCCTCTTACTCCTCCTCCTCTTGCTTCTTATCTTCCTAATCCTCCCTTGTTTTACCTATCATCCCTCTACCACTTCCACTCCTCAGCGTCTTTCCTCTTCAACTACAACTGCTTTCCCCTGTTTTTTCTCCTCATTTTCCCCTCTTCTTCTCTTCCTGATTCCTCCCTCGTTTAACCTATCCTCCTCCTTCTGCTTCCTCTACACCACTTACTGCCTCTCTCCTTGTTATTTTTTTCCTCCTCCTTTATTACTTCATTCTCCTCTTCCAGTTGTCATTTTAAATTCGCCTCATACTTCCCCTCTATCACTCCTCCTTCCTTAACTTTTATCCAAAATCTTCTTTCATTTTCCTTCTCCCGGGGATTAGAAACCGTCTTCCAACACTATCGCAGTCAAAATTAACCGAGGGTTCTCTAGTATTCAAGTTGGTCTGGCTGGCTATGTATGAATCACAGGTACATACATCACCAATGGAGCTAGAGGGATGAACATTTAAACATTTACTCCTCATCATATCTAGAAAAGAAAAAAAAGATTAACCTCAACCAAAAATTAGTTTTAAGCGGGGGCCCAATTGATAACATAAATTGGTTCCTTGGTTGATACCGGGCAGTGTTCACGCTTGTTTCAATGGGAAAATTCAGTCTGTTTTTTGTTATTTTGTAATCACTGCCCAACAAAAGGTGAAAGAAGTAACATTCTTTATTCTAATTTTTTATTGATCAGCCCTGATACATGTTGACAAATACGTTGGTCATTAGATGGTTTCTAATGAGTAACTAATCAGACCTGCTCTTCTCCTCTTAAATACCAATTCCAGCCTCCCATTTTGAATCCCAATAATTTAATATTCCTTATTTCTTTGCCGTTGACGATACTAGAAAGTCACACTTCCTGTGGCCTCATTTTGTCAGCCGAGAACCCAATACTACATTCGATTGGTTACTCTTTTAATTTTCTTAGTTTTACTAAATTTGGCACTGAGCCACACTGGAATGGCCTCTTCCTTCTAAAAGAGTTTTTAATGGGGGGGGGGGGTATTCACCGAAAAATCAAATTCCAGGCTTATACTTGGATTCAGGGTTGCCGATTTAAATTTTTTTTTTAAATTTGGAGTCCTGTGCTGCTGATTTCAATGTTCCTTCGTTTTGTTTTTTGTTTTTTGGGGGGGGGCTTTTTTTTTTCTTTTTTTTTTTTTTGAGTTGGGGTTGGGGTCCCAGTGTTGCAGTTTTCAATGCATGTTTATTTTATTTTTTTTCGAATTCGGGTGTCCAGTGTTGCTGGTTTCAATATTTGTTTGTTTTTTGAGGATACAGGGTCGACTATGGGAGTCCAGTGTTAGTGATTTCAATGTTTGTTATATTTCTCAAATTTGAGTGTCCATTAATACTGATTTTAATGCTTCTTTATTTTGGATTTTTTGAATTACCAAGTGCTGTCAACATTTAAAAAAAAAAGTCTAGCATTCCCGCTTGGATTCTATTACCGACTACTACAGGCCTATTAATTGTTAATTACGGAGTTGTTTCCAAGTTTCTTTCTTAAGAAAATGAGAGGATACCTAGAGATAAACCTTGACCTGTCTGCATTCTTCACCGTCAGCCATACTTGGGCGATACTTTAAAATAATCAGTAATAGTAACATGTTTGGTGAGTCACTCATTATAAACTGTCAGGTGACCCATGTCTTTTGGCAGCATACCTTGTTGAGTATGATCAATTAAATAATCAGAAAATGGGGTGATCAGTGAATAAGTTACTTCCATCATGTTTTGTAAGGCAGATCACCGAAAATAATGTGTGAATTTTCCAAAAGCAAGCGTGAATACTGTCGGGCACAAACTAAGGAATCAGTTAAGCATAAACTGACATAGCAAATTGACCCTTGCAAGTACAAACCTATTTACGGGAGGTGACGGTAAAACATTAATAATAATGAATAAATTTTCGACCTTCTAGTTCCGTTGGTGCGGTCTTACGCGCGGTGCATACATAGACAGCAAGCCAGACTAACTTGATAACATGGAAAAAAAATTGTGACGGTTTATAAAATCAAGAGGAAGGAAAGGAAAGAAAAAGGTGGAGGAGATGAAGAAGATTAGGTTCAAAGTTGAAATGAAATAGTGGAAGGAGGAGTGATAGGAAGAACATGAAGAAACCTATCTTAACAGTTTTGGTGACAGTTACCTTTGATGGTTTCTAATCAAGCCGAGCCATAGTGGAGGGTCTTTATAACTAGAGCTATATCATTGATTTCTATGTCCGAAGAAATAGCTACTCTCTCCAGAAATGATGAGATTCTCGTCCATGCAGAGCGCCTGGAGTGTCGTGTCACCGGTTAATCCCCGCGTATAGAATATTCCTAACAAAATCGAGCTATTCTCTGAGTATTGTGTTATACACACACACACACACACACACACACACACATATATATATATATATATATATATATATATATATATATATATATGATATTTTAAAATGATATTCAACCATGATTTATCAAGAAATACTAAATTGCGTAATTCAATGAGTTTATCTGCTCATTGTTACACGATGTTTTAGCGTTCACGACCAAAAATAATAATTTGACGATAGCAGCCGTTCTTCAAATATGCAATTAAAAATAACCGACAATCTATTCATTTCATATTGACTATGAGGTTTAGTGATAAATAGCATTTGTAAATAATTATAATGATAATAACTGTTAGGAATCTCAAATAGCAATGGGATAGACATGCTTCAAGAATGTCAGACAACCGTTGGACATCACGACTCACAAAATGGATCCCCAGAGATCAGGAGCGAGGTTGTAACCGAAAAAAAATTAGATGGCATGACGATCTATATAGATTCAGAAAATGTTGGCTACGCAATGCCTATGATAGAGAGGTCTGGTGAATCTTAGGGAAGGTCTATGTCCAACGACGGACGCTAACAGGCTGCTGCTGCTGCTGATGATGATGATGATATAGAATGTGACTTGACATCAGATAGAGGCCGTTAAATGCAGCCTTTAAGCGACTGCAATTTAAAGAGGAAATGCCATCTGTGGTTAAGGACTGTGTGCTGGCAAGAATTCGCCCATTTTCTTCGGCAGAACGAACTGAAAAGTCGCCATGAAAATAACAGATGAAATAGTAATCTACACAGATTATCTCTCGGCTTCGTGCTTATTCCGCTATTTACTAGCAACAAAATGGCTGAGCGTTCATTAAATTCTCGTTCACTGATTCTGGGTCCCTGAGCTTCAAGACAGTTTTCCCAAACTGGACCAATTCCAGCGATCTCCGTGCCATAACGGACAAGATCCTTCTGTCTGTCACGCAAACAGGTCATTTGTTTCAAGCTTCAGTGTTCTCAACTGACCACCGGTCACCGACAAGATATGAATGATAGGGGTTGGGTACGATATAGCTAGAAGCGTATATAATGATAGGTCTTGGGTACGAATGTATACAAATGTGGAGATCAGTTGCGTGAATTTGACTCAAATTGTAAGTACAGACCCTACTCACCATTTTGTTGGTGGGGTGGCCTTACATATGCGCATAAGACTGGACCTTTCTTTCTTATTCTTTGTTTATTTCTGCTTCTCCACTTCATTCCATCAGTGGAAATATTCTCCTCTTCTGCCCACTCTGCTCCATTCTTCTTCTTCTTCTTCTTCTTCTTCTTCTTCTTCTTCTTCTTCTTCTTCTTCTTTCAGCCTTTTTTCTTCTTCTAACAGCAATTCTATTCTTAGCTTTTATGTACCCTTTTCATCGTTCACCCTTTCCTTCTTAGCCTCCTTTTCCCACGCCTTTTCTCCCTCCTCCTTTTGCTTTTGACTCTCAGCCTCTCGCTTCTTTTAGCTTTTCTTTTCCTTCTTCATGTTCTTCCTCTCCTTTTTTTTTCTTTTTCTTCTTCTCCTCCTCCTTCAATCGCTTCTTCTCAAAACTCTTCTTCCTTTCCTATTGCTTCTCCTCTAATCGATTCTTCTTTTCCTTCTTTCGATTTTTTCAGTCCCCTTTTGCTTCTCCTCTCCCTTCACTTCTTCTTCTCCTTCTTCTTACTCTTTCTATTTCCTCCTTTTGCTTCTTCCACCTGTTCTCGTCTCATTTTCCCTTCTTTTCCCTTTCTCTCTCCACGCTTTCACTTTTTCTTCTCCTCCTTTCATATTTATGCATTACCCTTTCTCTCGCTTTTTCTGCTTTCTCGTTTCTCTTCTCCCCGCCCCAATCTATTTTTTCATTGAATTTTTCACTTCAAATTATTCTGCCACCATCTTCTTTCCATTCTTCTTCTTCTTCTTCTTCTTCTTCTTCTTCTTCTTCACTACTATTATTACAACTTCTGCATTTTCAGTTTCTACATCTAAGTTATTTCTTCCTCTTTGTCATCAAAACCTATTTCAAGGTATATTGAAGGTATATTCCTCATCCTGTTCGAAACATAGGTTTCTTTCAGTTTTTAAGTTGGTCTAGCTGGCCGACTGGCGGGCTAACTATTTGTTTATCATGCATACAGGCCGAACTAATGAAGCTAAAGTCCTGAAAATATCATTATTTACTCATTTTTATGTCAACAAAAACGTTTTCTTTGTTTTTATCTCACCCACAATTGGTTTTTTAAGAGGGGATTAGTTTATAAAGTAAGTTTATGCTAAATTGATCCGGTTAATTTTTTGGAAATCCAGACTCGTTAATGATTTCTGCCCAACCAAGGGCGATAGAGAAGAAACTAATTCATTGATCATCCCTTCTCCTGATGTTTTAATTGATCACCCCCAACATAACATGCTGCCAACAGACGTTGTTTGTGTGACGGTTTCTTTTGTGTAACAAACCAAGCCTGGATTTCTTGCTTCTCTCCTCGTTCGTTCTCTTGCCTCCATGAGATTCATATTCTGAAACTCTCTTCCTTTCTGCTTTGATCATTTTTATTCGTAATATATATATATATATATATATATATATATATATATATATATATATATATATATATATATATATATATTTATTTATTTATTTATTCATATATGTGAGTATGGGTATGGGTGTGTGGGTGTGTGTTTTGTGTGTGTGTGTGTGTTATGTCATGTATACATAGGTAAATCATATATTTTTCAACATTATCTGCTCTCTTACCGATGCACTTAATCCAATGCTTCTTCAGAGCTTATTGCTTAGATCAAGCGTTATACAATGAAAGTTTCAGTGCCACTGACTTATTTATCAACCCTCGTATTTCTATTTATTGCATTATAGCAATTATTACAAGTTCATAAATTTCAAAGTATCCATAGTAATAATGAATCTGTTTAAAAGCCGTAGCCTCCGAAGGTGACGAAGGCTTCTGTGCCTTTTTCATAAGTGCATGTGTTTCTATGTCCCGACCTCCTTGTTTTGACGTATTTATTAGTAACGTCTAGATTCTGGAATCTAGATATTTCTTGATATGTTTTTAATCTATTTTAGATGTCTTCCAGTGAAAAAAAAATACTTTCTCCAGAATCTAAATGTTTATTACCCTATTTCAAATGTCTTTTACAATGGAAAATAACAGTTATGTCATTCCTTGAATTTATTCAGACCATATTTAATCTTCGATGGAATATTTTACCTGTCTTTCCGGCGCTATGGTTGGTGGCAAATTATAAATATCATTGTATGACTAGTTTTCACACAGTTCTATTATTGTCAAACTCTAAGAGTTGACTTATTATCACATTAGTGAGACGGTATATTGAGAGAAGGGAAAAAAGGACGAGTAATGCCATGACGTCATATGGCGTCAACTCCCGACCAGGAAGAGAAAGAGAGAAAAGGAAAGTGGAATTTTTATGACATCCTCAGAGAATTTGTTCATTCTGATCACACGTTCTATTGAAATTTTTGGTTCTGACAATGCTTCTTTAGCAAGTTATTTTTTTTACCTGGCTTCATATCCACAGTTTGGCACAAGGCCAAACTAGAAGAGGGATTTACCTGCCTGCCTACCTGCCTTAATAATCAGTATTCGAAATCTTGGCGTTTTTGTCACAAAGATGAAAAATGGAACTCTGACCTTTCTAGAGTTACAATAGCTGCGATGTATTAGTTTATATATATATATATATATATATATATATATATATATATATATATATATATATATATATGTATATTTATATACGTGAGTGCGTGTGTTTACATACTAGCTTCCTCGATCCGAGTATTCGTTTGAGTAAAAGCTTGCAAAAATAATAACAGACACAAGCCATTAATTTGGGCCATTACGAATAAACCAAAGTATTAGGTTAGTGCAAAAATAATTGCGTTTTTTTATATCTCAAACTTAGTTAAATCATATTTTTTTCCAAGATAAGCATCTATAATTTAACTATATTCATGAAGTATACTTATTTGAAAAGCGAATTTCACTCTATGTTTTGGGCCAAACGTTCCTCTTCACTGTTTATTCTCGTTGATCTGGGGCCGTCAAATGAAAGATGGGAAGAAGTAAATTCGAAAAGATTCTGACGTATGAGTTCAGAATGGGACGTGAAACAGTGGAAGCTGCTCGCAATATCAACAGGGTATTCGGCCAGGGGTACGGCTCAACATTGGTCTACCAAATCCTCCACTACAACAAGCAAAGGCGAGAAATCGACTAAATGCGCCAAATACTGCAACGTTTACGCCCAAATTGGTCAATCGAAAAAGACCACCAATTCTTCTCTATGACCACGACCAACCACGCAGATGACCCTGTAAAAATAAAACAAACTACGCTACCTCACCGAGCTTACTCGTCAGACATCTCTCTAATCGACTATCACTTTTCTGGACATTTCGACCACTCCCTGCAAAGGAATGTCTTCAACAACCAAACAGAAGCTCAAAACGCCTCCAAAGAATACATTGGTTCCTGGACCCCAAAATTCTACGGAATAAATGTTCTCGTTTCTAGATAGCAAAAATGTTAAAGATTGTGAAGTTTTTTTATTTCGATAAATAGGCTGTATTCTAAGTTTAAATACATAGCTTCAAAGTTGATGGTGAAAAAACATGTTTTTGCACCAACCTAATCATTTCTTCGACCCGATTCCGTGCTCAAGCAACCTCAGTTGTTATTTGAAGTGCATCTATCGTCAATATCATTCTACAGTACACAATACTATTCGTAAGATGATTGTTATTTGGAAGATTTGTCAAACTTGTTGGTTAATCTTAATCTACATCATTAATTATGTAGATAGACAGCAAAGCACTTTACTGATTGATTCTGAACTTGAATGAAACCTAGTATCAGCTGAAATTAACAATTTAATTCAATTCTGAATTTTCTACCTGAAATTTAGCATTGAGAATTACAAAACATGCCTAAATACCAGCCTTGTTGTGTTGATTGGAAAGATATCTTCTTCTCGTGTGAAGTTCCTGTTTTCAATTCTTAGAATGAAGTCATATTTGCAAAGTTTCTATTTACGCAAATACTTATGAGCAATACTGTAAGTATAACTATGAAACATTTCATTGTGTGAACCATAGGGGGTGTTGGTCTCTGCTCTGCCACGCTGGCCGATGCTATCACTAGATATCTGAGCCGATTTTGTTCACATGCACCCAATTAGTACGTTTCATATGCTTACCTGATTAAACGCGTCATTGTTTACAACCATCTTATGAAATCAAATTCAAATGCGTGAATTTTCAGTTTTTGTGTGTTGTTTCGTATACCCATATCAGCCACTAATGAATTAGAACCTACGTCATTTGTTTCAAAACTCTTCGATATTCAAGCCAACACAGTCAATTCCGGCTAATTGGCCGATGGTTAATTGGGGCATCCGTTTATTTGAGCTGAATATAATAAAAAAAACGCACACTCGAAATCAAGTACGTTTGTAATCATTCTCCTTGTATAACTGAATCGACAGCCTGATTGGGTTGAATCCCTCTGTTTATGTCGTATCTCAATTACCCGGAATTTAGTTATATATATGACAGTAGGGAAAAATAAGCTGACCATTTTCATTCCTTCGGACTGCTGTTCTATGCGTGTGTGTATCTGTTTCCTGTGACAGATGTTTCAATAGTGAAAGTCGTGGGAGCTGCTTTTACCATACCCAACGGGTTATTGCTCGTTTATTGTCGTTCGAAGCCAAGAAATAATTTTCAGCATGTTGATATTAAGGTATATATATATATGTGTGTGTCTCGAAAGAATCAAAATGGTCAAATCAAAATACAGAGACAAAAAAAGCAAGCAAGAAAGACAAAACGACTGTGATGAATTATTCACATTGGATTGTTTAGTCGCGTAAAATATATACACTTTGAAATTGCTATGGACAGGGGGGGATATCAATAAGTATCTGATTATTTAAAGTCAGATTCCTTTGCTCGACAACTGAGGTGTATTGTCATATATGGTGGGTGGGAGCGGCACGTTCCTCTCTCTCGCACCCACAAGGTGCAAGATGAGGGTGAGGCTGTACCGCACCCGAAAATGGCCAACTTGATTTTTTTTTCCAAGAAAAAATTATGAAGAAAAAAGTGAACATAAAACATTACAATTGTTTGTTTGTTTGTTTGTTGGTTGGTTTCAAAAACAATCTTTTTTTAAATTAAAAAACGAGGGGAAGAAGTGGGGGGGGAGAATATTCGTTGACGGTTGATAGCCAATGTACATAGCATGATTTTAACAAAATAATAATCATAATCATCTTAATAATAATAATAATAATAATAATAATAGTGATAAAATCGTCTATAGTTTCGAGAAGATCAATTAACATTCAAACTGTAGTTCGGGCAATCGAGAAAAAAAACAAAAAAAAACCCCAAAAAACAAACGAATTGCTCAGTTTCTTCGAGTGGTAGAAGTAAATTTTTGCCTCTTTTCTCAGATTATACACCTGAAGAGGGCTGGAGAATGGATCAGCTGAAACGTTGTGTTGACAGCATCAACAGAGCTCAGAAGAGATCCGATTGTCCGAACAGAGGTTTGAATAATAATAATCATATCGTGTGATGAAAATTACTTATTTTCTACAAGTATCTATGAGGTCATCATTTGTCCAAGACTCTAAACACTATAGGGCAGGGGTGAATTAAAAAAAATATATACATATACCTATGATAATAAATTTAAAAAAACAAACTTTGGATACAAAAACAAAAAAAAACAAAAAATGCAAAAAAGAACCAAACAGACTTCTAGAGAAAAGGGGCCGTAATTGTTCATGCCTAGATATTTTCTAAGCTTAGCTTCGTCTGGCACAGGGCTACATCGTCTTAGGTAGGAGGACATTCAAAAAGAATATGTTGCATCAATCTTCCAAGCCAGAGGACCTGCCTGTCTGTCTTGAAAATCAGCATCTGAAATCCTGATTCGGATAGCAAAGATTGAAGCTCAGCGGAAATACGAAACTATCTCCGCCACTAAGTAGTTCCTGCAATTATGGTCTTGCCAATGTCATCACGGGAGATAATCTAACATTCTCCTCAAATAATCTGAATCCATAGATTATTTTAGAGCCTGGAATTAGCAGTGCCTTTTTCCTCAGTGCTAGGTGGGCGAAACTTGAAGATATACAGGAGATATGGACACTTTCCTTTGAAAATCAGGCGACGTTTGAGTCATCGGCGTCAAGGAAAGTTATGTTCCTAACCTATTGTAACCAGGAATTTATTCCTTAATTCTGATTGGCATTGTTCATCTATTTACCCAATGCCGAAGAGAAACAGGTCTGAATTAAGGTAAATAAAAAAAATTTGATTTATTATATAAAAGGTCTGTTAGGTCAAAACCGTCGATGAGGAGCAAAAAATCAACACACTTTTCAAAGTGGCCTAACAACATTTTGTAGGTTTCATTTTAGAACTCACTCACTATCAATGGCCTGCGAAATTTAGCATACTAACAATTGCACACGTGCTTTTGTTTGTTAGTTCCATTCAACGCTTTCCTCAGTGCATGTGCCTCTTACGAGACTCGAACTCGCATCTCTGTCTTCAGGGCCCTACTTTTCCATGGAAGCTAGCCTACCGATTGGACAACAATACATCGAAGGTGCATATTGGCGAAACGTTTAACTGCATAGAGAATGGAACTGGCAAGCCGGGTTCGAACTCTAGCTGACGCAGTCTGAATTGAATTCGCACTGATGCCCTTGGAAAAGACATGGAGCCATTTCGTCTACCCCCAGTCATGGATAAACAGGACAGATTAGGTTCTCTTGCTACAGTTGGCAAACATTGATTCAAAAACACCCTCATGAGGGATAGACTAAGTCAGGCTATCTCGCCCTGAACACATCCATGATATAATCATCTATGGTGCCCCAACGGCCCTGCACTGGGTTAAGGGATAGATATGTAGGCAGGTAGGTAGGTAATTGAAAGAAATATCAACTTATGGGTACTAAAAAAAAAATTCAAAAATCAAACAAGGTAAACGATTACTTTGAAATAAAGCAAAAGAAATTATTTTGTTATTTTTTCAATTCATTCATTAATCATATTTCTGTTAATTTACGTTCATTAATGAGTGTGGAGGGGTGTTGGAAAAAGAATTTGCGAGAGGTGGAAGTCTGAACTTCATTGTACATAAGATAAGACAAAGAAACGATAAACGGAGAGGTTTCAATTTATATTCATTCAGGAATAGTTGGCATTTTTTTTACAAAAATTCTTTATTGTCCTTTTTCATCAAAAAAAAAAAAGAAATTATTTGAATTGAAAGTATGAAACGAAAACTACATAAAATCAAAAGAAATAAGTCGAATAATGAACATAACAAAAAAGAAACAGCCATGAAATAATATAAAAATTAAGCAACGTCATACATTATATATATATATATATATATATATATATATATATACTTATATATGTATATGTATATATATATGTATATGTATATATATATATATATATAGTATAACGAGGCAGCAATCCTCCATATAAGCATTCATTGTAAAAAATAACAGACAAACTATTGAATTTTTTGGTCAATTTTTCTCAAACCACCAACTATGGAACATTTTCTTAAAAAAACTTTGATGACACCAATAAAAGGTTTGTACGGAAACTATAATAATTAACCAAAATAATAAAAGAGAGAGAGTTTGTCAGTTAATCTTAACAATGCCATATAATATATATATATATATATATATATATATATATATATATAAGGTATATATCATACATATGAACATATATGCACACAAATGTTGGACACATATATATACATACATATATATATATATATATATATATATATGTATAGTTATGTCTTACGATTATATAAACATGTATTTCAATAATATATATATGCAGTTATATATATCCTGACATATATGTAGTTAGATATATATAAATATCATTTACATACATGATTTATATATGCATATATGTGTCGGTAAGTATATTAACACACGTATATATACATACTTGTATGTTTATAAAATTTTATATATGTATATGTGTGTGTAGATACATAATTACATATGTGGGTGTGTGTGTGTAGGAGAGTGTCTTTGCGTGTGTATTTGTTTTTCCGTTTCCAAAGAGTCTTACGTGAACCTACTCGTGCTGTCAAGCAAACTTCAAGACTTTAATGACTTTTTAATGTTTTGACAAAACCTTTATCACAGCCAGTCAATTATCTTAGGATCTTCTCTTTTCCATTTTTTTTATATTGTTTTTTTTTTCCCCTTCTTTAATACTGTACTTCTGTTTTCAAAATTTAACCTGCTCTGCTGATATCTTCGGAAGGAAGTCCTCCACATCACAACCCTTTTGTCCTAACATGGACGGCGCTCAGATCATTACAGAGAAAGTGGGAGGGGAAGAGGGAGAGAGAGAGTAGTGGAAAGAAAAGTACTGGTGACACCAGAAAATTCTGGAAAATAAACCTAAGCATTTTCACCTCTTAGGTTTCAAGTAAAATCTGCAAGCTGAAAATCGATTCAAAGTTTCAAGGAAGAAGGTCTCTCGGTAGAGAATCATTTTTGAGGATCAATTCAGTTTGATCTGGCGTCTGACGATCAAGGAAAATGGACATCTTCTTTGACGCACTGAGATGGTTACATTTTGACTTGGGTCGGTTGAAAATAAAATTCTCATTTGTTTATTTGAAAACTATAATAATGACTTGGAACATTCTTGTTCTCATATGTTCAAAAATAGCAATTCTAGACACAGAAAGGAAAAAAAAGAAAGAAAAAAAAGGTTATTTGTACTAGAAAAATCAACTCACTTTAGTACTAACCAAGTCTACTAGATGAACTGATTAACTTCACTTTTTTCTCAAACAACTGAAAAAAGTTGTTTTTTTTTTCAATAGAATTCTATCGATCAAGTATTCGTATGAATCATGGTTATCCGCTTATACAGTCATCATGGGTGTAGGAGGGCTACGTACACACGAGCAATAGTTAATAAGACCCACTTCCAGCACGCCTGAAGTCTCATCCTGGTTGCAACACCTGGAATTCCCCACCTGAGTATTGGCAAAACTCAACGTTACTCAACTTCAATGATCTTATAAGAACTGGTGTAGCCAACATGATATGGCCATGACCCCTCAGCATCGGAAAAGCATTGGGAATCATTTCTTTTTTTTTCACACAATCTTTTGTATGACCTGATGGTGGATTGAACCATGACCTACTGAACCGCAGATGAGCATTCTACCAAAGGTCATCACAGTGATCAGTGATGAAGTATTTGAATCACACAATTATAATAATCAGATTACATACTCTCCAATGAGAGCTTGGACCTTGAATCGTGACAAAGGAAATTCTCTTTATTTCAAATTCTCAGTGAAAGACATCTCACTCCTCAAACTTGCAACAGATTTTACTTTTCTTCCACTCAAATTATTTTCCAGAATTCAGGAATGAGTACTTTTCTGATAAAACTTAAAAATAAAGTAACAGAAAGGGGCAGAGTTGAATTGTGGTTCAAGTTTCTCAAAACTAAACTTCATGAGGTACCAATAAATTATCAGTGTAAACAAAAGAATAAACAATTCTATGACCGACAAATGTCATACTCTAAACGAGTGGGACAGGGTTCACTTATGGTTAGTTATTATGTTCGGGGATTGGTTAATTTCATGGAAGCCCTCCCCACCATTTTTTGATTATATATTTCTGGCAAAAAAGCACAAACCCTGTTATATTGCTTTTCTGGTCTCCTATTGATATTTTAATCACCAAGACATTTCTGAATGTGAAGAAGATATTTACCAGCTGATGGAAACAGTATCATGTAAGTTATTGGATTTCAATCCCTCACTCGACAGATCCTAAGAAATCAGAGTCAGATTAAGGGAAAATCCAATGAATTTGACACACCCCAAGGAAGAAGGTGATAATCAGAAGAAAAAGAAAAAAGTTCAAGAGTACATTATACCAATATCTACTCCACTGAAACCTCACTTGAAAATCTCACTAGCTGTGATGAATTCATCACAAACACATGGAGCAGTAGATTCAAATCAAATATTTGTAATTTTGGACACAGAGATAAAGTTAGGTTTGATGTATAAATCCTGTCACCGACCTTCAGCTTATAGGACGCAGGGTTTCTGGAGACATCTTATAGGGGTGGGGAATGCGTCTCACTAAGCCACAGAACACTGTAATAGATAGTAAAGCTATCTCACTAATCTCAACAGGTAAGTCCTCTCATTACTCACTGAATGAATTTATGATTTGACAGTCATCTAATTATATTCCTACATTGCAATAATTAGCCCTATTTCTTTTGCAAAATCGGAATGACGTAACACAGTATTTGATAGACCTGTTTAATGCCACAGATGTGATAGCTCATCTTAGCAAACCATCCACCCAGTGCCATGGACAAGATAACTAGTCTTATGCTGGTATGTTATTATTTCTTCTTAGCAATTCCTGAAACAGCTAAGAAACCCATTGGAAAGAGTAAATCATGCAAGTGAATAAATAGACATGAATGTACTGAATATAGAGCTGGCCTTATGAGTAAATCAGAGTTTCAAGATATTTAACTTGTTTAATTCATTAAACTAATTTATTTCAACACTTATGTAAATATTACATTTATTATATATCCTGTTGTAAATATCAGTCGATTTGTATGAAAAAAAAAAAACATTCCAAAGATGTACTGAAGCCTTTTTTACTTTCTACAAGAAAGACCTGGCCTGAGTTACGACGTAAGGAAAAAAAAAACAAAAAAAAAAACAAGAAAAAAAAAATACTTGGCAATGGACAAATCGAACAGGTCATTAGAATAATACACTTTCTAATGCTTACTTTTTAAATAATGGCATATATATATAGATATATACACACATATATATATGTATACCTATCATCAAAATTCACATGTTCTTGAGAGTTAAAGAAGCTTTGTGCCTGGAATATTTTCATTTGGTCAAGCTCAACCATAACCCATTGTCGATTACTGTAGATTGGATTTCCTCGATTTATGATGGCAGGGTGCAAAGTGAGCTACCAAAATAGAAGGGTGTATAGAGAAGTGTATATATCTTGCAAGCCAGGTCACAACATGTGGCTTTACTGACGATGAAGTACAGTGCATTCTAGCCAGTGATTATTTCCAATTTGGTAACATTGTCCAAAGAGTCGAAACTCAAAAGTACAGAGTAAACTAGTCAATGTCAGCTGTTACATTTTAGAGATTATTTGTCAAGATAATTTGGTTTGAACTCTGTCAGTAAAATCTTACTATTATACGAATATCATTTTAGTTTCTTCAAAGTAGTTTATTGAATACTTCTGATATTTTGAGAAGACGCTTGTTCTAGAAGTAATTTACTATATCTTGACCGATGATGTTATTGATAAAAAATAAATATGGCATAATAGGTCAATAACAGAGGAAATAATCGACTCATTATCCTAATTTTAAAAAATACTAAGTGGAATTTCTAAACTGATTTGTGCTGATGGAACTGTGCAGGTTTTACTATCAAGAGCGGGACCAGTGACCTCCTTCCAATTAAAAGATATCAGAGGGGTGCATGCCTTTGATTTGAATTAATAATTGTTGTAAATACAGTTGGAGCAAAAATATTATAGCAGTAGTAATAGGGTTTAGAGTTGTGGTATAGTAGTCTTAATATCAGTAATAAAAAATGTGTTGGTAGCTGTAGTTGTTTTTTTTTTTCTTTTTAAAGAAAGGGGAAATAAAGTTTACGAACTGTAACACTTGTCCATCCTGTATCATTTTTCAAATTTTCTTTGCTACTCAAGGGGGGGTGGGAGAAAAAAAAAAATCAGTTTTTTTTTTTTTCTCTTCAATCAGAATTTTTTTTTTTTTCTTTCTCGCTCTGATAGTCAATTTTTATTCTCAGCTTCTATTAATGCCTTGACATGTCAGCTCAACCAAGCAATAAAAGAGAGAGATGGGCTTTTACAACTGGTTCTAAAAAAAAAGAAAAAAAAAAAAGAAAAAAAAAAAAAAAAAAAATCTTACATGTGAGGAACTCGTTAACCGTCTCACTACTACAAAAAATTATTTCACACTTTCCCTTTTACCTTCTAACTTCTCTGTAGTTTCAAAAGAATGGATTTCAGAATATACAGTAGAATATTCAAGATAAAAAAAAAAAAAAAAAAAATCATTCCATATTTATATATATTTATATAAAAGTATATAAATATATATATGTATGTAAATATGTTTCATTATGATGTATATTTTTCAACAAGGTCTGGTATTTAGCAATAAGGTATAGCTTAAATGGAGCAGAGTCTCAAATTTTGTATTCTCTCCATAAAATTTTCACATAAATGACATTACATATAATTCAAGAATACTCCAGATACATGCACTGAGGGACTTAAATAATCAGATTTTCCATTGGATATATTCCTGAACTAGATAACTCCTTTCTAATTCAACTTTCTCAGTACAAATGTTTTTGGGGTTTTTTTTTTTCAAAATGAATCACAATTTGTAAAAACTTGTTAAAAATTCAGAATATTTCCCAGTGCACAATTTTTTTTTCCCCTCAAATATCCAATGTCATTTTTGTTGTATCAAGTGTCCATAAAGTCTTTTTCTTATTACACTTTGAAAGAAAAAAGAAAAAAGAAAAAAAAAAAAAAGGTTGAGACTTTACAGACAGCCTATATTTCCTCATCTTATAATTTTAAAGACTTCTGGGGGGGGGGGGGAATTTTTGCTTTACCCCCGCCCTCTCTCTCAATAAAGGATGAAAATATACATATATTAATGAATATTTTTGTTTGTTTGTTTTATTTATAATTTTTTTTAACACTGGCTGGGATTGTGGTGAACTTAATTTGACTGGCTTTTTTTTCCTCTTTTTTTTTAAAAAGGGGAAAAAGAAAAAGAAAAAATATGTATGCTTCAGCTATTTACAGAAAAGGAAAAATATCAGAAATTAACAAAAATATTGATAAAGAAAAATTAAACAAAAATGAAGCCTTACATGAAGATAAAAAATAAGATTTAATTGAAAATAAAAAGAGAAATGCCTCATTTTCACATCGAGACTTCTTCATCGGCTCCTTGAAATGTTTATCAATTTGGTCTGGTCCTAATTTGGTTGTCGGAAAAAAAGTCAGGAGGAGAAAAAAAAGTTATAGCTAGTTTCTGGCAAGGAAGAATTTCAATAAAATAACCAATACTTTTCAATTCATAATGATAAAATAAGTAATATTTTATTATTATATATTGAATTAATTAAAGTAATACCTATTTTGAAATATTACTTGTATGACCACGATAAAAAAAAAAAATTTAAAATATGACTAATCAATGTATTTGTTATTATCATTTTTCTTTCTAAAGAAATTTCCAAGCCAGAAAACAAAATAATGATTTTTCACTTCAGACAACTCATATCCTATCTTTGATTTTTTCAAACAGCCACCCATTCTTTAACCCACCTTACAGTAGAAGCAATCTCTTGAGAAAGAATAGAAGAAAAAAAAAACAAACAAAAAACTAAGGACTATGCTTGCTGACCATTCCTCTAGAATCAACAAGATGGAGAGATAGGAACCTTTGAAAAAAAAAGTACAACTTACTTCCAAGGAACAAAGAGAGAAATGCAAACTTATTTATAATACCTAAGGTAGGAAACGTCAAATTCAATTACCTTTTTGTCAAATTCCAATAGTTCAATGTATATAATAATAATAATTTCATTGTCTTGGAAATTATGACAGAGAGAGAAACAATATGCATAAATATTATAAATACCTAAAGATAAATAGATCAGTTATCGTTTCTTGGACTTCATTTTGAAGATGTGACAAAAACAAAATTTTATTACTGATAATAGACTGCTTCCAACACTATTTTGATTAAAAAGAAACTAATTATGTGTTTCAGCTCTGAATTGTGACAGCCAGATAGTGTTCAACATACCGGTCTTGTACATTCACCAAAATAAAGTTAAGCAATGTTAAGCCTAGTCAGTACCTACATGGTTGATCATCTGGAAATACAAGGTGCTGTAAGCAACTGGGGGGGATAAAGTAGCCTTCTATGGCAATCCTGTTAATCCTCCTAACTAAGGAGACTGGCTTGTGTTATCAAGCTGTGTAGAGAGAGCAAAAACCCCCTCCTCTGCTCCTGAACCCCGACTGACCTGGCTGCGAGCAATGAGAAATGAATAAGAAGAACCCTGAATCATATTTCTGAACTTTTTCATACACCCCCTTGGATTTCTCAGTTTATTTTCATTTTCATTCTTTATAGAAAAATGAAGAAAAAAATAAAAATACAACTGACCAGCCAGTTGTTTAAGTTCATTGAAAAATTTAAAAAATAAAATGAAATAAGAATAATTTTAAATATTTATATGACTTTGAAAGATCTTTTTTAGGAGAAGAACAAGATCAGAGCAAAATTCAATTCAGTTTTGAGTGTTTTTTTCAATAGTTCCTTATTTGGAAATTACTGGTCAAATTCTTTCATTCTTTTTCCTCTCCCAGAACTTTTCCAAGAGTCCTTGACTCTCTAAATAGCTCGTCTAAAGTCTCCCAATTATTTGTTCCAATTTAGCCTTCACAGTTATGTAGTGGTGGTTCTTTTTGCCTTCTGATGACAGAAACTCCAGTAGCTCCATCTTGGTGTTTTTTTTTAATTTATTTATATATATATATAAGAAATTTAGGAAGGATTTGGGGACATTGAAATGTCTTCAGAATAGTCAAGATTAAAAAAAACAAAACAAAAAAAACTCAAATAATTACAAAAGAAAATCTTCAGAAACAAAATTCAAATCAAAAAAAAAAAAAAAAAGTGAAATTTTAAAAATAGTCTTTTTTTCTCTCCTTTCAAGAAAATGGAAAGGGGGGGGAAGAAATCTATTTGAGAAGTTAGTGTGTGTGTGTGTGTATGTATGTATAATCGTGAGGTACTACCCAAAAATTCAGGGAATTTGAATTGATTGATCACTTCATTTGTCAAGGAGGTTCATTTTCGGCACTTCCTATGTCTCACGGGGCATTTCAGATATCTGAAACTAATCACTTCATGAGGCAATGAAGGACACCTTTTCATGTTTATTTCAGTCTTGGAGGAAGCCATTTCCCACCTGAAGTTTCCCGTAACTTTTGGGTAATATATATATATACATACATGGATGTATGAATGAATGATTTTGTGTGTGTGTGTGTGTGCACATAAGAGCACAAGGAAACATAGCCCATAAGATAACCAATTACAGGAACAAAATATATACGTGAAGCAGTTCATCTTGAAAAAGTTTACTGATAAAAAACAACGAAGTGAGAGAGGTATTTTATCAGTGATAGAGAAAAGAATTTAGCGCACATGAGAAGTCTATTCAATTGCCAAAAAGCAATAGAACCATGTCAATGTTATATTTGAAAGAAAAAAAAACAATTCAACAAAAATTGCTTCCAAGATCTGAATTAGTTAAAAAGAAGAGGGGGGGATAATATTTTTTTTTTCGTTTCAGGTGGGGTGGGCTGGGTTGTTCATTGAGTATCTGTTTTCCACAGTTAAATAAACCTCTATATTGTGTCAGCTAGTTCCTTCCACAAGTCCTCCTCGATAAAAAAAAATTTAAAAAAAAAAAAAAAAAAAAAAAAAAAAAGAAAGAAAATCTTCACCATTTTCAGTAATGGTACAGGGGTATTTATATGTACATACTTGTGCCTGTGCAGGTCAGATAATTCTTTTTTTTTTTTTTTTTTTTTTTTTCCTTTTCTTCTTCGGATAATGTCGTTTTTATGTTCTGTAGATGTCTGCCCAGCTTAATTTGGCACTGGGCCAAAAGGTAGGAGGAAGAAGATTGTGTTGCACCAACCTTCAAAATGAGAGTAACCTGCCTACCTTACAGAGGGAGGAAAAGAGAAGAAAAAGAAAAAGAAAAAGAAAATCAGCATTTGAATTCCTGGTGTTTACCTGGGCATGAACACTGACCTCTGGCTCCAGTGGGAAATATGCTACTATCTCAACCACCATGCAGGCCTTTTTGATGCTATGTAGTTTGAAATGAGGTAATGTCTTCTGGAACGGCAAGAAGAAGCCATTTGCTTTTGTTTGTTTTCTTCAGACAAAACAACAGAAATACTTTTTCTTACATTCTTGGCGGATCCTGTGTCATGCTGGTATTCAATAATCGGCAAGATTTGGAAAAAAAGAAAAATATTGCAAGGTCTCTAATTATAAATACATCAACAAGTAATGTCAATCTTTTTCTTGTTAGACTATAATCATACATACGTTATATACACACACGTATGTGTACATGCATATATACGTATTTATGTATATTTTCAGTCCGTTGACCAAACCTTTGTTTTATTTTTTCGTAGCAGATGTGACAAGGGATGGGAAGTATTGAGCAAAGACCAATCTGATGTTTGTTTTTTTTTTTGTTTGCTTTTTTTTCTTCTTTTTTAAGTAGATAGATAGATATAGATATATTAAAAATCTGTGTTTTTTTGTTTTTAGATTTTGTATATAAATGAGAAAAAAAAAACAAAAAAAAACTTAGCATCATGATGCCAACATTAAAGTTTCCTGCCCCAGTGGTCCAATTTTTTCTCTCTTTTTTTATTTTTTTTTTCTTGACTTGGGGGAAAAAAAAACAAAAAAAAAAAACGGATAAGACCAAAGCTTGCAGATGGAGAGGATATTTTCTCAGTGAGAAAAAAAAATAAAAAAATAAAAATAAAAATCTCTCTCCACACCCAAACCAACTTTTAAAAAACTGAACTTGAATTTGAAAAAAAAAGAAAAAAAAAATCTTGATAATAACAAGTATCTACCTCTGTCACATACTAGTTGCTATATTCACATATAAAAATGTAAGTATGAATGTAAGAACTATTATGGAATAGAGGTAATATTTTTCTTCAATTTAATTTCAACAATTCCTATTCATAGAGAATCATCAGACAAACTCTCAAGAAAGATTCATCCTTAGGAACGTCCATATTTGGTGACATAAAGTATTAAGTTTTCATTATGTAAAGATGTTTTTCTTTCAATTTATAGTTAGAAAAACAAAAAAAAAAATTCTTTTTTTTTTTTAATATAAAAAGAAAAGAAATTTTAGATATAACTAAAGAAAAAAAAAAAATTAAATAATTGCTTATTTGTGGAGGGTGAGATAAAGGAAAAAAAACTGTTTCGGCAAAAGGAGGGTGGGGGAAAGGTGATTTTTTTTTCATTTTTGAAAAAAAAAAAAAAATTTTTTTTTTTCAATTTTCTAGAAAAAGTATTTTTTTTTCTTTTCTTAGATGAGAGTGACTCAACATTTTTTTGAGAAAGGATATTTTTTTTTTCAAAATTTTATGTTAATATAAAAGCATCTAACACATTTACATATGCTCTTTCTCTCACACGTACCCACACACACACACGATTGCAGCATCCACAAAAGCACCTGTTCAATACTACAAGTGCAGAGGAGAGAAGAAAATCTTAACAATGATGGAAAGTCTTTGTTTCAATTTGTATAATTTTTTCAAAATTTCATTTTTATTTTCATCTCAGAGTTTCTGCCAATATATATATATATATATATATATATATATATATATATATATATTAGCACCTACTTCCTATATCTTCTCTTCCCTCTAAGTCTTTTTCAATTCCCATAAAAAAAGGAAAAAAAAAAAAAAAGCAGCAGTATTCACCTCTTCCATCTCATCTCCCTCTAATCTGTTTGGCCCTCTTTCATTAGGGTCACCATTTCTTGGACATGTCCTCCTTTTAGGTCCCCAGAAATCTTCCTCGGGGGTGGGGGGGAGGTTGGAGGAATTTAATCTTTTTTTCCTTTTTCAAAAAGCCCACAAAATTAATTGATCATTATGGTCACTTCAAAAAGGTTACCTATTAACCAAAGTGTTTCAACTTCGGGGCAGGATATATATATATATATTTTTTTTTTTTTTTCCTCTCAATGTTCAGATATGGCAACCCTAGTTTTCATCTCACAAAAAAAAAAAAAAAAAAAAAAATAAAAGAAAAAAAAAAAAAAAAGAAAAAAAAATTCAGTGTATAAGAAAAATCGTAGTGGAAGTGGTTATAGTAGTAATAATAATGTGGTGGTGGTGGTGGTGGTAGTGGTGGTGGTGGTGATTAGTTAAAAGGGTCCGGTGTGGTGGGGGTTTTGGTTTGCGGAGGGGGGGAAAGGCATGAGTGCCAATTTTTTTTTTTTTTTCTTTTTTTAAAACCATCCTTAATTTTTATTGCATTTTTTTCTGTTCACAAAGACGAGGACCACCAGTGAGTTAAACACTATTCAATCACACTACATGGGTAGACAAAAATAACAGTCAAAAAAGAAAAAAAAAATTTAAAAAAATTGAGCGCATAAGATTTTTAAAGATTTTTTTACTTGTTTTATTTTTTTTCAACTAGTAAAAAAAATATATATATATAAATAAAAAATAAAAATAAAGATCTGTTAATGCAAAAACAAAACTACAAAAAGTTCAGGGAGAAATCAAAGAAAAAAAAATATGTAAAAAAAATGTAAAAAAAAAAAAAATGGGGGGGTTGTGATAAACCCAATTAAATTTACGGACAGCTGATGGCGGGGAATTATTACCTCATAAACGCAGCTAAGATTGTCAAGAAAAAAAGAAAGTTATGTATATTTATATATACACACACCAATGTAGGTATCAACTTGCATCCCAAGAATGGAATAAGACACAAGGTCAAGTTCAACATGGGGGGGATGGGGGAGCCCACACTTGTATGTGTCGGCATGGACAAAAAAAAAAAAAAAAAAAAAAAAAAACTCGTCCAGTCCCTGTGACCAGTATCACGCAGGCATCAGAAATGTCCTTCTGACCTTCCCCTATCAAGTGCTATGGGGAGGTGCTGCCCAAGAGTCGGAATCCCCAGGATGCAGATAGTTCTATGCATACTTATCAAGTGGGTGGTATAATAAAATGCGGAGACTTCAAGACTTGAGATGTCAACTTCATAGCAAATGCTGTGAGCATTCACTCATCGCATCCTGTCCACAAGTTTCTCAACTCCTCCCTTGGTCTGTATCATCACCAGAGCAATAATAAAACCTTCCTCAAATAGATTTAGAACAGAGGTTCCCAACCTGGGTCACATGCACCCCCAGGAGTATGTTTGTCCTTCTCAAAGAAAAAAAAAGGTACCGGGCAGTAGGAGAGTATAATCACAGAGTACATAGCTGTACAATGTAACAAACTTGTTGAAAAACAGCTGACAGATGCAACCAACCATGCAAACTCTCCTCTCGCTTTACAGACGAACAAAAAAAAAAAAAAGGTTGAGAACCCCTGATTTTTAGAAATTTAAGCAATATTTCTTAGCATTTATTTAATAAGCCCCGATTTCAAAAATAAAATATTTTTGAAAAAAAAAAAAAAAAAAAAAAAATATTAACTGGGTTTTTTTTTTTTGTCGTTTAAAAAGGAAAAAAAAAAACAAAAAACGAGAACAATGAAAATAAAGCAGGAAAATTGATCGAATAAATGAATGAGTGAGTGATTGGCTGATTTGGAGTGATTAAAAAATTTTTTTTTTTCAAGTTTTTTTTTTTTTCTTTCATTCTTTCCTTCTCTCTCTCTCTATTCATGTCTCGGTTTCTTACAAATGGAAAGATGGATGGGACGAAGGGAATAGACATCAGCCACATTAGTAGTTTGTGTGCCAAGATATACAAAAAGTAGGTGGTTGATGAAAAAAAACAAACACTACGAGTGTTTACGTTGGAAATGGTAAAAAGCCGAGCGTTCAGGAAGGAATAGGCAACAGTGTTGGATGTTCGCTCAACGAAGCAAGGACTGACAATTCCATGCAAGTTTTGCAGCGAGACATGGACGTACAGAATTGAATGCACGTACAGTCAGAAATAAGCAAAGGAGTTATGAAACTTGGAAGAGAAGTTTTCAGGTTTTGTTTTCTAGAAGAAAGAAATGAATTGAATCAAAAGAAAATCTTAATTTCTAGTCATAGAAAATGTGATCCTAAAAATTGAATTCTGTGGGTTTAAGAGTGTATCTGATTAACTGTGAGCCCATATATATGTATGTATATATATATATATATAAATTTGGGCATGTATGCATATCTTATATACAGATGTATGTGCATGGGATGTGTGTGTGTATACTTAGATATATTTATGTATAAATTAAATGGGGAAACTAGAATGATACATTCCAACAATAGAATTCTTATCAATATTTAATATTTTGAGAACAAAACTCAGATTTGGCAAGAAACCTTCCAGTCTTTTAAAGACATCTAGAAAGCCTTTTTAGTAAAATTTATAGAAATCACACTTCACTAAAAAGAAAAAAAATCAGTATTATTAGAAATATCAAGTCTTCATATTCCTCCATTCCAACAGAATACGGTCAAGATGAATATTTTGTTTTGATAATTGATAACAATTATCAACGACACACTGGCTTTGTCTTCATTTGCCATTAGAATTTATTTTATTATCCCATTTGCCTACAGAAACAGAGAGAGAGAGACAATATTTGTTCAAAAATACCAAAGATTATCTATGGTATTATTATTATTATTATTTCTCAGTAACATTTTTCTGGTCAAGATTTTTATCATTCTGCCAAATATTAATTGGGTATAAATTCTTAAAAATGTTGACAAATCTCCCCCCAATTTTTAACAATAGTCATTGCTTTATCAATTAATTTTTGGTGTTAATTATTAATTTTTTTTGGTAATGACTTGGGGGGGGGGGAAATGAATCATTTTTTTTCAAATTTTTTATTTTTTCCTGAAGATTTATATATTATATATTTAATTTATTAATTTTTTTTTTCTCTCCAGGGAAAAAAGCTGTTGAGCCAAATTTAGCAAAATTTTTGTTTTCTGTTTTTTTGGGGGGTTTTTTTTCTATCATGTTACTGGAATTTTTTTGTTGGTTTCTTCATTAATTTTTATATTTTTTTTTTTCAAAAAATTTATTGTTCGTTCAATATTCGTTTTGTTTTCCGCTTGTCTCAACTTCTTCAAGCGCTTGTCTCGAGCGCCGGTTGAAGTTTTGGTTGCAAAGTGGCTGCCTGTAGACTCGCTTGGATGTTCGGTGGCATCGTCGGCTGCAGAGTGGGCTGCAGTGCGGTCTGCATTGTTTGCATGCTACTTTGCATGGTCTGAATTGGCTGCATTGCCTGGATAACCTGGACTGGCTGTCGTTGGGGTTGAGTCTTGCTCGGAGTGGGTTGTGGGGGATGATACGGCGGGGGTGGGTAATCGTCAAAAATGTAGGTAGTGTGGGTCCGGTGCTCTTTCGCAAGAGTGGCATGAGCTCGCAAGCTATGGTGGCGTTCCCCAGCAGAGGCCGCTTGGGCAGTGATGCTCTCGTAGCTTCTCCGTTCCGGGATCACCTCATAGTAGTTCTCCGAACTCGACTGCGAGTAGTCAGCCTGCTCGCGGTCGGAGAGCGAAGGATTCACGTAGAAGATGTCCTGGGTCATCGTTGCCTGGCTCGAAGTAACCGAACCACTTGTCTTGCGCCGGACTGCCACACACCAGAGAGAGAAGAAGAGTACAGCCAGAATCAGGGTGACTCCAGCCACTACTCCCAGAACAACAGACACATAGAAATAAGGTTCAGTTTCAGGTTTGGGGGGGATGTAGGTCTGGGAAAGAGCATCCTCCTCACAAGTGCCATAGAAACCGGTAATGTTGAAGAAGTAATTTAGATTGAATGGTTTTTTAGAGGCGCAACGACTTACGGAGAAGTACCATGTTCTGGCTCCTCTCGACCGAAATGTCCGCTCCCCTATGCACACATAGTATGACTCTCCCGTTTCGTTAGAAATCTTACATCCGACAGAGTTATTACCAGTGTACAAAGGAATAATCTGATTGTTGTCTGGTGGCAGTATTTTTTCTCTTTCGATGCAGGACATGTTATCGTTTAAAGAGTTTAATTGATCGTCGTAGTAGATCAGCAAGTTGGCACAGCACTCGTTTACGGGGTACCAGAGTTGATACTGGATTTTCGCCATGTCCCTGTGGAATGTCTTCTGGATGAGATACCCATACCATGGTAGCCGCGTGTATACGCGACCCTTCACGATACACGGAGGTTGCTGTGCTTTTGCCAGCCCAAGAACGTAGACAATCAGCACAAGCAGATCAAATTGTAGAGGCCAAGATAACGAGAAGCCAACGATTGAAGATTTCCTGTCAGCAGCCATTATTTATTAAATGATTGATGAATAATTAATAAAAAATTTTTAAAATATTTTTTTTTTAATGTAATTTTTGTTTTTTTTGTTTTTGTTGGATAGGGCTGGGTGATTCACGAAACTGGATTTTGTTATTAAAAAGTAAGATTTTTTAGGTAAACAATAAAACAAGTTATTAATTAATATATATATATATATATTTAAGTAAAAATGTAGAACTGAAAAGTGAGCTTAACTCGAATTACAGGTGATATGCCCAGTTAACGATGATAAGCTTTGGGAAGGTTGAAGAGTTGAGAAAGTGATGTAGGAAGCACAGAGATTTATTGGATTTAAGCCAAGTGTGGCTCAAGGCCAGAATCTAGGAACACCCAGCAAGAATGGAGAAGAAGTATGAAGTTGGCTTACACTGCTGTTTTACTCAAGTTAAAATGAATTTTTTTTTTCTTTTCTGCTGGTTTGAATATAGAATATATAGAAACAATTTTTTTAAATTCCTAAAATATTGCTATTTTTTCAACGTTACAAAAGTAATAACAAGGACGATGCAGCAAGAAACTACGATTAATTTTCTGGTCGACTCTTAGATTATACGCAGACACTTATGAAAACAGAGGGACAAATTTACACTGGACAGAATTTTTTTTTTTTTTCCTCAAAGTAACTCAAGACGAACACAAGCTTTCACTCTTTTTCTTCGAAATTAAAATATACAAAAAGCCAGACGAAAAAAAATTTGGTGATTTAAAAAAAAAAGAAAAAAAAGCAAACAAAATTAATCAGATTCAGGTGATATAAGTAAATTGTCAGTGATAAATATTATTTCCTTTTCTTCGTCCGCAGAGGTAAAAAAATTGTGTCTCCTTTTTTTCCTTTCTCGTGGTATATTTCCGATCAGGGTTCTACCCTTGTGTGAAGCAGTAAGACTGAGATTTTGATTCACCTTCTGTTGGTGTATTTCTTTCTTCCTTCTTTTTTTAAAGCCCCTAATTTTTTAAAATTTTCTTTAAGGTCATCCACTGAGTATTCCAACAGTAAAAAAAAGGGGCTCCTCCTTTGCACGAGATTCTCCGAGTAGGAGTTATACAGACCAGCTGATGAGAAGGCCGAGACAGAAAGTGGTGAGGTTATGGATAGGGATGTTGACGAAAAACAGATAACGTAGCATCCAAACCTGCAAAGAGAGGAAAAAATGAATTCAATAAAATTACACAAAACAGACAGATCAATTTTTTTTTTTTTTTAATTTTTTTTTTTTACTTGAAATCAATATGGAGTTATTTTTTTTAAAAAAACTGTTTAGAAGAGATGTTTTTCAATGGAGGATTGTCATCGGTCAAGAATTACAGCAAGAATTATCAACAAATATAGAGCCACAATTATGTATACAAGATAATGAAGAAAGGGATTGTGAGTGGTCAGGAATGAATGTAATCATTATTGACAGAATAAATCTAATATATCTATGATATTGATAGTGAAAGGTTATACCATAGATATGGATTGGGTTCAGAAAAAGGATTTTCTGTGTTCAGGAATTAAGGTAAGCACTTCTGACAAAGAAAATAGGGTTATCATATGCATAATGTAAATGCATCAATATATCAATATAACCGAAATGCAGTGAAAAGAAAAAAATTGAATTGTCAATGGTCAGGAATCAATGCAAACCTTTCAAACAAAAACAGAACAGGCCTCTAATAAGTACAATGTAAATTGTATTCCTGAAGATTTTATAATAGAAATGCGTAGTCATTGGTCAGGAATGAAGGCAAATGCTGACCGACTGACAAAACAGTTATTTTATAGGTATAATAGTGCTGGGATTTAGGGTAGGTTTCTTTAGACCTTTGTTGCAAGTGTCGAAGATAACAAATTGGTGAAAGAGTTGTTGTTAGTCACTTTTTCAGCAAGGAATTCCAGAATAAGCAATTGTTTTGCACACCAGAAGAAAAAAAATTAACAAGTGGTGAAATCATACAGACTAAACACTTTTGTTCCAAAAATCTGGATGTCATCACGTCTAGCAATGACCAGAAAGAGGTGATAAAAATGTCTCAAAATTGCCTGGGGGTGCTATTACACTCTCTACTCAGTGGAAGGTTTTCTTTCAACACCCAGACTTTTGAAAATAAAATTTGGTTTTCCCTTTCAAAGGCCAGCAGTGTAGGTTGGGGAAAATGCTTTTCAGTCGAGAGATGTTACACTAGTATCCACCCCACAAACCCTGTGTATGTTCACTTTACACCAACGTGCTTTTACAAAAGGCCCCAAGCCACCATAGCTTCGCACTGTGTCTGTGAGCATCAGTGCTTCAGCTCAATCTATTTAGTACATCTGTCATCAAGATGTGTCTTAAGGTATCAGAAGCCCAAGATAGCTTGCTAGGATGTTAAGCTTAGCATAAAACTGGCAGACATAGGTGGTTATTTTGGGGATCAGGGGATCCTCAAAAATGGTTTCCCTACATGAATCAATGGTAATTGTATCTTTGCTTTCAGCCATTTCAGCTTACAAAAAGTTTCATGGGAAGACAACCTTTTTTTTAATAGTGGAAAAAAACTTCTACTTGTTAAACAGGTCATAATATCCATTATTTTACAATATCAAGCAAAAAGTTAATCATTCAAAAGGAATTGAGTTGTTATGCTTAATGTCAGAAAAATTACAATGTATATTTAACGAAATTGAAAGTACAGGAATCTTGTACGGTAGTCGTCGAGAGTAAGTCATGAAAAACGATTTAGTTTAATACTTGAAGAGGGTGATAGATCAGATTTACGACTAATTACTAATAATGCTTACACATACATATTCCATTCAAAATCACTTTACATGACAATTATGGCAGACTGCTTTACACCATAAACCCTGGCCCCTTCGGAACATGCACCTTTAGAACTGGCTCTGCATTAGCACCATTAATTCTTAATTATACCATGCCATTAATTCTTAATTATGCAACACTTAATTCCTAATTGCACAATAATACTGATTATTAGATTTACTACAGATTCCATGGTAACTAAAGATTTACTAATTAACTTAGTGGGATTTAGCATAGAAGCAATGAGGTTTGTGTTGGTACTATATTTCAAAGTAGAATTCTAGCAATTCAGTTATGGTGAGTGTCCTGAAATACATATACAAGTATTTTTCTTCACAAAGAATTCCTTACATGATATACAATAATCTATTTTTCAAAGAGTATGACAGACATCAAATTTTTTGAGCTGTCAAGACAGATGGAGGGAAAAAGTCTAAGAACGGCTGCAGTAAACACGAAGAAAGATTCACACAAACAACCAAAATTAATACAATAGAAGCAACTTTGTGATTTTTAATTATTATTATCATTATTAATTCATGAAGATGAAAATCATGAATATTATTATCAAATGAAGTATTGTACCTCAATTTTCAGTAATTCTGGCAACTCATTTACCCGAGCAAAGCAGTCTTGTTTGTTTGCTGATGGTTGTATAAAAACAACTGAATATTAAGACCAAGGTGAATAAATAGTAAAAATTGATGAAAATCTTTATTTCATCTCATGTCGAGGTCAATGTCACAAATCATTCAAACCGATTTGGAACTTGCTGGATTAAAACAAATATCATTAACACTTGGATTTTAGTGGTGAAAGAATGGGGCAGGGGAAAACATAGGCTCCACGTATTTGTGAAACACTGCAACCTCTCAGGTCATTTGTGAATGCCCTGAACCCATCATGATAAACCTTAATACTCTTATCGAAACAGATTATCCCCAATTAAAGCCAACAGTGGGAAAATAAGCAGAGAAAACCCTTTTCACCTTTTCTTTAAAACCCCAGTCTAAATGGAGATTATCCTATCTTGGGTCATCATAGGCTGACATAGTGGGTATATTGGATGGAGTGTAAATAAGCCGAAGAGAGAATAAGAAGTGACATTTCTTCAGTGATAACTGGGTCCAATGAATTAGTGGTCATAGCTATTCTAATCAGATGGTTTCATTCCTTCACTGATAGATTTTGAGAAAAAGAGAGAAATATGGGAGTGGATCAATTAATCTGTAACCCAATACATAGTTGTTAAATAACTTTAGATCTTGGATTTTCACCACATTCCATTAGATCAATGTGATCAAATGTTCTAAACTGAATTAAGTGCATCAACAAGTTGAAAATTTTTTTCTTTCTTCATTATGTTATGGACTATTCGATGTACCCAAGTATATGTTGAATAGTTTGGTATCTGCTATCATTGAAAATATCAGTCTACCATACACACATACGTATACATATACACACAGCTGCAGGGGTTCTGAAACTTTTTATTCAAGTGTACCTGTTCATCTTGTCAGGCTGTGTTGGCCAAACCTGTGTGAAGAATGTAGTGTATATGATAGACCATAGTGACTTTATTGAATTTAAGGTTACATTTTCGATGATATGCACGAGCTTGGCTCTTCTGAACAAGTAACGCAATTTCTAAGCACAGTTTCAAGGGGACAACCCTGCATATCATTCTGAGGACGTGCAAGGAAATCAAACATCGAATGAACAGGGATAGACGTGCTAACCAGAGATGTTCAAATCAAGGGAACGATCCTCTTAACGCAGTGTTGCCAACAGTATATCAGCTTTGCAAAACACTTGAGTCGCATTTACCAACATTGGGATTGCTTCAGAACCTGAACATTTCCACAAACCTTGCAAACCCACATCATTTCTCTTGCATATTGTCAAGGGTATACATACTAAAGTCCGAGAACCCAAATGTGTATTAAGATTTGGATGACAGTCATCATCAAACATTACATTGTGATGATACAGGTGATGAAATCAATAGTTCAGTGTGCTGGGGTGTGATTGCTCCAAGTGCCACAAACAAGTCTTTGGGTCAAACAGATGTATCTATATTCAGAGAATATCCGACACACAATATAACTGGGCTACATGGAATTAACTTATACCACACACAGTATAACGATTCTAGAATTATGAATGATTGGCTTGGCTTCCTGAACCAAGATTTTAGGAGTGTTTCCATTTCTATAGGACTTCAGACAGCCTACATGATGTAGTTTCAAGGTGAAGTACAACATACCTGCTTAGATCAATCTAATTAAAATAAAAAAAGGGCAAGGCCTCCAAGTAGGAATTTCCTTCTCCTGTCAGATACCAGATCTTGTTGCTACTGATGGTGCTTAGTATTCTCAGACAGTTACCAGTCTAGGTAATGACCTGGCTCAACATCACTTAGCTTCAATCATCTCATGAAAACCGGCATATTCAATATGATTTGGCTGTATCGTCAAGGTGAGCTACAAGTGGTCTGACAACCATGAGTAGTATTCAGCATTGGAATACCATAATTGATAGAATATGAAGACAATAATAGAACAAGACTGAAATAACCTCTCCAGGGCACAGACCTAGGTGAAGCATATGGAGATTCTGGGATGCTCAAAAGACAGGAATCTCAGCCTTACTGATGTTGTCTAAAAGAAAGCAGAGTGTGATACGTTTGTCATCAGCTGGGTTGTAGGAGCTACTGAGAGTACTTCACAGTTAGAACCAACCATCTTGAAGGGGAGGAAGGCTCCATTCCCTGGTTCAGGAATCACAACAGCTTTCCTTTTAGACTGGTTGCCTTCCCAATTCTAGAGGGCCCAGTCCATCCTGCTATTTTATCCATAGCAGGGAGATGGATTCATGCATTTCCCAAGGGAATTAGCGGGAAATCAATGTAAACAGCATGGACCAGAGTTCGAACTCGGCTTGCCTATTCCATTGTCAATTAACTGCTACACCATTCGCACCTACACGAGGCACATGTCTACTTCAGCAAAAATTTCTGCTTTCAAATGGAACATAACATACAATAAGTGTGTGTGTGTGTTGGTTGGTCAATCTGTCACAGGGAGAAGAGAGTATGATATTTTCAGCAGTCCTAAATTTCCCATTGTTCTACTTCCATTTCCTTCCTTCCCCCCTCTCCAGCCAGTCGCTGCTGCACACCATCCCCTCAACCAGCACGGTTACTCTCAACCTACCTTACATGAAAGTTGGAAATGCAACGGGCGAGACCTCTAATAAGAGTTTTCGTCTGGTGAAAAGTGAGACTATTTATGGTTAATCCTCTATGATTAATAAAATAGTTGGATACAATAGTCAGAAAATAAACGAAACAATGCCTCATCCCTCAGCCCCAAACCCTCAGAGCGGGTGTCGGTCCGTAAACACAAAGCTACCCAAGGGATGCAAAAATCTCTGGTGGTTATTCAAGAACGTCACATTTTCCTCCGGTGATTATGTTTGAAAATACAATTACGTTTTTCTTTTATTTTTGTTTAAAACTAAAATACGGGATATTTGTTTAGGAGGAAAAACTTTTTTTCATTTGCTGTGAAAGTTGTTTTACTTTGAAGTGAGGCATAAAATTACTTGCACATGTTGGTAAAATAGTCTCGGAAATTATTTTAGAGAGCTCAGACAAAATGAATAAATACTCAAATTAATTATACATATCACCAAAACATAAGTGCATGTAATCTCAACAGACACACACACATATATATTTACACACACACACTTCCAACATCTGGTTTCTTCATCAGCACAAAAAAAATCTATTCTAAATGTTTCCAACTAATAGAAAGTTTAATTACTTCTTATGATTATTACAAAATCTATAGACCATAATCATACAATCATTAATAATGTTTCAATGCCGAAACTATTCAAAAGCCAACAGTTTTTGTGTCAGAATGAACACTTTAAAATTCCAGTGAATAGAAATTAAATAAAACAGCATTTGAATTTTTTTTTGTTTACACCACATAAAAAAAAAAAAAAAAAAAGAACCCAACTGTAACAACAACATGAGTAAACCCAAGATTACTCTCCTTACATTATAGGCTCCATCCCCAATATATCTCATTATGAATGTACAAATATTCAAAATCCAGAACTTTTCTGGTCTCAAGCATTTTGTATAAGAGAAACTCAATCTGTGATCGGTTATTGTACTTTGATTATTAAGGGCCAGTTTTCTTGAATTAGGCTATCTTCATCACAAGTGTACGCTCGCCCTGGCCTTCTGCAAGGGTCAGTCAGTCGCATCCTCCCGGGAACATCAGATGGAACCCATCTTTGGATCTATTTGGGTATGGCATTCTCATTCTTAGACCTGTAACATCTCACATCCTTTCAGGAGAATTTCAAGAGTTTGGAATTCTTCCTTTATGATGCTGCTCTGTTTCTCCACGAAAGATATGCGAGTGGTGTAACGGTCAACAACTTACACAATAGAGTTAGAGAGCTGAGTTCAAGCACCAGTATCAAGGCGGTTTACAATACTTCACACCAATACCCTTGGGAAAGGCATGATTGAAAGGGTAGGCTGAGGCTTTCTAACCTCGAGACGACAAGTCCGGGAAGAAAACAATGATTTCAAAACGAAGGAGTGGAGTTCCCTAGAGGCGGCTGGTTGCCAACTCCTACGTCCTTCGGACAGCTTCTGTAGACAAGTCGATGCCATACGCTCCATTTTCCTACGGAACACATCAAGGAAGACGGTGACGGTGGGGATTCTGTTGACTGGGCATCCCAGGATCCCCACACGCTTGCACCCAGGGAGAGGTCACTCCAGTGTCGACCCATTATCGACAGAGACAAGCCTTCTCCACGAAACTGCTGTATATTTCTGCCTTACCAGATGCAGGAATCGAATGAACTTTGCCTCAGCTTTTATCCACGAGGACATGTCTTCTAAGATGTAGGAAGGATATAGAATGTGAGAGAGACCCCAAGAAAAGCCGGAAGATTCAGCTTTGAAAACACAGTCGAAGACACACGTTCGTAGAAACTAGTACAAAATAATCAATGTGCAATAGTAGCACCATCTCAGCTCAGAAATTTAGACAGATATGATCTCTATCATAATTTTCTGTTAAAAAGATTTGGTTGTTTTGATCAGTTTTATCAGTTAAGTAAATGAAAGAGTTTATGGAAAGTTGAAGTAAACTCGAAAATACAACAGCCAGAATCTACCTTTGAAGAGAGACAGAGACAGGGGTTCACATACGCAAGTAACTACTACATACATAAGTAAACACCACACATACACACAATTACAAATACAAAAACTACTATACACACGAGTAAACACCAAACACACACACACACACAATTACACATAAAAACGACTACACACACTATTACACATGCAAAAAATATTACTCATACACATAAACAACAACACACATACAATTACAAATTACGTCCACACGCTTACAAGTACGAATTACACGCACACAATTACTGCTACAACTACATGCACACATAATTACACATACAGATCAACTACTACACACACTATTACACATCACTCCGACAATTACACACACACAGACAAACAATACTCAGTCAGAGTGCAGATGTCTTCAGAGCACAAACAAATCCCTAGTGTTGAAATATTTTACTGTTCACGCAAAAAGAATTGGAAAGAAAAAAACAACAACAAAAAAGACAACGTCAAGTAACAATAAAAACCGGCTTATAGCACTTGACCTCAGCACCTCTAATGAACAAGTACAGTGGCTTTTTTAATCGGTCGTAAAATTCCTACCAATTCGTGTACAAAAATAAAATTCAAGAAAACCACAACAGTCTGCTATTAAGTCGAGGGGACTTCGACAAAGCCAACATTGTTCGAGAGAAACACTTATTCACGCATTGGGTGGGAGTGGGGAGAACGGATGTCGAATTTGTCAGGGTTTTTTTGTGTTTAAAAAAAAAAAAAAAAAAAGAAAAAAATAAGAGAAAAAAACTATACAATTTTCAAAACATTTCCGTAAATTGAAAGATGATAGAGTCCTGGCGTTCTGAGATCTATCTGCAGTAAACTTAAGCTGAAGTTTTTAAGAGAGCTATGAACCGTGTCTGTGAGCATCTGTGCTTTTCAATTCGTTCTGCGCAGCCGTCAGCAAGATGCTCCAAAGGTTTCAAAAAAGCCTAAGAAGAGAGCTCGTAAGAGTGTTGGTCGTCATTAAACTGGCGGACGTGAAAGGTCGTCGTTGGTAATTTATTAGAGGGTGTGTAATAATCATCGAGTATGAATGATATAGTAGGATACGCATTCATTACATTCCGGCTGTGTACCTTCCAGAATTCGTCGGGTCAGGAACACACCCAATGAATGTCGGAGGATACACAGACGAAACGCAGTGAACAAATGAACAACGATGCGGGAAAGTCAGACCATATCATACACAATGATAGGAGAGGGTTATTAGGGAGTTCGGAAAAGTTTTTTTTAAAAAATGTTTTCAATGTAAATTATTAGTAATTGCTTTTTTAACGCCATTTCGACTTACGAAAGGTTTCATAGGGACGCTCCACTTTCGGAGAGCGCTGGAAACCTGTATTGAGACTAGATTTCCAGCAAGAGAGCCACTGAACATCACTAGGATGGAGACTTGATGAGTTCAATAAAATAAAATCAAAATATGTTCTGGTAATAATAAGCAGGGTCTCAAAAAACTGGAATAAAAGATTTGAAAATCTGAATAGGAGCTGATAATGCTTCATCCGAGAAATTCAGACAATCGAAGATTATTTACTACTACTACTACTACTAGGTGTAAACAAATGATATGGCGCAGAAAAAAATAGATAAGGAAGATGGTAGGTATACAGTATTTCTACCTATTCTGCAGGGGGATCACTCGCACTTGAGAAGTTCCAGACATTGAAATAATGACAAGATTATCTCTTATAAATAAGATCTCGACAGCTGGTAAAAACAATACGCGAATATATCAATCAGACCGCATTACCCAGTCCAATGACAAAAAAAGTTTATTTACGCAACAAAGATTAATTATTCAACAATCCCCTTCCCTGTGAATGCACTTAATCCAGTGGCGAATATTATTCACATAGATTAGACACAAGTTAGTGAAAAATCCACGTCCAAATTAAGCTTTAACTAATAATACTTACAGTAATAATACACTGATTTGTCAGTCTATAGACTTACTGGTGCATCTTTTCACTTTTTTTCATCCGTAAGCGCTGTGAACTAGAAAACAAAAAGGCTCGCGCTTTCAAAGGGTTTATGCGGGTAAAATTAATACTATTAACATTTTAATCCCGAAATTATAATTCAATTTCTTTGAGGTTGAGTCTCCACGCTCTTTTTTTCGGGATTATTCATGTACAGATAATTATCAAACAAATATATTTCTGTCTAAATATTCATTGCAATTATTCTTTCTGGGTTACTTTTCTCTATAAAGAAGTGCGATTCCAAAAGGTTACCCTGACCCTCATACAAGTTCTGTTAATTTAGTCCGATTGTTATTTTTACTTAGAACTGTGCGCATACATATATATATATATATATATATATATATATATATATATATATATATATATATATATATATTAGTCAGCGTGTACAAAAATTACACGATGCACATTTTCCTGTGACAAAAATGTTTGCACCTGATATTCATACAATTGTAAAATTGTTTCGGGAAAATTTTGGCACACGCTTTCTCCCGAGGCGAATACAACTTCATTGGGACGTTTCAGAATAATATGAGTTATAAATGCATCCAACGAGGTAATGTGTTTAGTAAAGATTTTATTCCATACTTAAAACTACTTTTTTTCAATTCTGTTATTCCATTGAATAAAACATCAATAAGTGTTAGCCATTTCTATATGATGAAATGTCAAAATTAGTTTTAAAAAATTTTTTTTATGGAACCTATCAATTCATACACTATTATTACACTTCGTTAGAACTTACGTATCAGGAGTTGCAAATTCTCGAAGAAAACAAATTTTCTTCAAATGTTAGCTGCTTTCAGATCTCAAAATCCTAACCCTGAACATATGCCGTATTGGTTCTGAAGTAGGGGTCCAGTAAGCTAACTTTTCGTTTTTGAGAAAATGAAAATAGAAAAACGCTTCAAAAGCGGGTAGGTCTATATGGTAAGAAAGTTGGATTGTTTGAAAATAAATCCGAAGAGCAGACGACAGATTCTGTATAAGTCTTGCCTGTGTAATATGGAAATGGTTGTCACTACTACACCGGTAAAATGGTGGAAACTAAACGTCTTCCATAACATTATAGTTACATTTACGAAGGTAAGTAACCATTTGCGTGCACAATAATTTATTTCCTACGCTGGTTGCAAAACGTGTGCGTCTGCACATGCGCATAACTTGAAGGGAACTATGACCATGGCTGAATACAGGCCGCGGGAGGAACAAACTTACTTTATAAAAAGAAAGTCTTTGAAATTTGTTTATTATCCTTGCTCAGAAAAGAAACGCTAGAATAATAATCATTTCCACTTTGTCTGTGGTTTTATAAATTTAAAGCAAAAACTATCTTTTCGTTTGCTAACCCTGGGAAACTCTGGAAAAAAAAGGAAGGCCGAGGAATGGACCGATCGAAACGTCGTGGTAACAACAACAAATAACAATAAACAACGAGATCAATAGTCCGAACAGCTCTTGAAATGCAAATCAGAGTTTACAAACACTGCTAATATACCGCTTGTCTTATTCGTGTACAAGTCGAATTCTCAACATGACACAATGCCACATGTTTACCCCCTTCCAGAGGCAATTGGACTCACTTCACTACAGTAGTAACGAAACTATTTCGCTAACCATTACTTTCTTGACATTGAACGTGAATAATATCTCTTGATAATGAAGTCATTTCATCGTATAGAGTTTTAATTGTGTTATTAATTAAATAAAATTAAAAATTTATCGAGGAGTTAAATATTGAATTAAGTTAAGTGTGATATATATATATATATATATATATATATATATATATATATATATATATATATATACAAACAATATTTCAATAGTCACAAGGGATTATTATTACAAGTTTGACTGTAGCAGGGTCAACCTTATCCCAGCTAATTTCTGATATGTACATATAAATAAAAATATTAAAAATATATCATTTTTTGTATAAACAAATTTATTTATTAGAATGAAATTGCCTACTTGTGATGAATTTTCCTGAACATGCAAATCTTTTCAGTTCAGCTCAGTTGGTAAGAGAGCCGCATACCAGTCGTGATTTCAAAAAATGTCAGGGAAATTCATAATTCCATATATCAGTTTCGTTTAACGTGAAGGGACAGACATAACTGTGAAGAGTTTATTCCCTTGAATTAAGTGAGAATTGTAGTTGTTATAGTAGAAAAACAAAGTCAATTCCGACAACCTCTGACCTGGACTGTAGCCTGACAATAATATCTGGTGCATTCTTAGCACATTACGCAGAGGGACTCAGAGCCGAAAAAAAAGAATGTCAAGTACACTCAGCTTCGAAAATTAACGTCACCATAACGAAGAGGCGTGTATCGTGGCTCATGTAGTAAACACTCACCATCATTCTCTAGTTTCTCCGTAGGCGATTAAGGTAATTTACTCATCTGAATTGAGTGAATGAAATCGCGTTGACATGGAGTAGTGGTTAGCAAACTAGTATCACAGGCAATTACTATTGTTGGGAATTCGTTCCTGACTGGGTGCCAGACGTTTATAAGAATAACTCGCACTTGCACACACGTTTTTATTCTACATTGACCAATAGGAAATGAACGAAAATCTACAGCGCAGATACTAAAATTTTTCAAGTCTAAGTAGTCACTCAATGGGAAAAAAAATGTCAAGTGACAAACGTCTCTTGGCAACATGCTGTGGTATGGGGTGATCAATTGAAAAATTAGAAAATCAGTGATTACTAAAAAAGAAAAAAAAACAAAAAACAAAAACAGGCGTTGATAGCGTGAATTCAACCAGACATAAACTAAGGGCCCCAGTTTACGAAAAACTTATAAAGCAAACCGAAAACCCACTAATATCAATTTAAGGAAGGGTGGAGTTCTAGACTTTTATGGAAAAAAAATTTTCAAATATCAACCCTCTAGTTCCACCGACCTGTAAGGAACCTCTGTTGACAGTTTTGGTTGGCAGTTTCTAAATTTAAAAAAAAAAAAAAAAAAAAAAAAAGGGACAGAGGCGCAGAAGAAGAAAAAAAATGGTTAAAGTATAAATACCAAGTTGAAATTAGGATGCGTCCTCAACGCCGGGAAATACAATATATAAATTATGTAAAACGGTTTCATAATTCCGGAATATTCAACATCTACACTAGACGTGAGCGGTTTTAAATTTCAAAAAATGTATTTGTCCTTTTGTAAATAAGTGAGGCGCGTTATATAGAGCCTAACTACCAAGTGGTTGCCCCGATTTGAAAGCCTGGGAAACAGGCTGCGTGAGTGAGAGATAATCGCTTATGCTTTCTACTGAGTGAAAAAAAAAAATAAGTCTCTTTGACTCATGAAAACCTGATACGAATTCGTACATACTTTTTGTACATTCCTACCATAAAGTAAAAAAAAAGCAATAACTGTCCTATCCTGATAATAAACTCAGGAAGAGGTTGATTATTTGACTCAACTTAATCTGGCACAGGGCCATAAGAACAGAATTAAAACTTGTAAAGGATTTAACGAAATGAGTTTGTTAAACCTTGCTCGTTCTGGTTTTTGACACGTGACCTTATTGTGAATCGCCGAGAAGACTCCCCGATCTACTGTGTCATTCCAACGAAAAGCAACTTCATCGATCGTCTTTTTTTTTCTTTTTTGTTTTTTTGTTTTTTGCAAACGAGTGATTGGTGACTTCTTGGAAGCAATAACTAATAATGGTTCACAATGCTTCATCAAAAGAAATCAATATAATATTACTAGCTTATGCAGATAAGAACGATAAGAAATACATGTTTGAGCGATAGAAAGAATTATGGGTAAGTTTATATTGTCAGATTTGATTTTCTCCCAGTCGTACAGTTCTCGTAGCTCAAGCACCACAGTTGTGGGTATGGAGGCATAGGGGTTGCGAGTTAGAATCTCAACAAGGAAATATTCTTTATTTCCGACCCACGTTGCTTACTAACGGTTCGAATAGTTGCGACAAAAGACAACTAAAATGTAGATGAATAACTAATTAAAAAAAAATTTAAAAGAGAGAAAATGATCCACATTTAATGTTCGGAAGATAGATCAACAAACGCAATAAAAAAGGGGGGTGGAAATGAAACAATACGATTAAAAAGTGATATAAAATTAATTGGAAAAATACCTGATGCAGCATCAAGTTATTAATCCTTCAGTTCTAACTAGAAAGTAAACTAACAATGTGGCGTGAAAGATCGTAAGTATGAGGTGGGGAATTGCTATAATTGAAATCCGTAAAACCATTGGGATTCCGCGGCACAGTTGGTTCAGGGTTCGTCCATGTAAGACGAATCCCCTATAAACCTACTTGAAATTTAATTCTCGTGAGAAGCTATATTTTCATTCCAATATCATCCGACCAACATGAACGATCAATGAGTATACGACCAAGATCACAGAGGAAAAAAGCGATGAGCAGGCACCCCTTCCAACACCATAAACTAAAAGGTGAATGAAAAGCAGTTCATATATAGCCACTATGTAGAAGCAGGTAACTTTGCGTTTCGATTTTCTATAATTCAGAATTTTACTCAAATATATCTCTCAATCGAGAATATACAATTCTGGATCCACCTCGAAATTCTCCTTTGGCTGATTGGGCCAACCTCCCTAAACTCATTGGAAATTCAATGAGAACTTCTGGAGATGTGTGAACAAACCAACATGAGTGACTTCATAAACCTCTTCCGGGGGTAAGATGAATAAAATAAATAATGAAAATAATTCATCTAAGAATTTAAACGACTTGAAGTCTGTGGCATTTCAAAACTGCCATTCAGACTGCAACCTCATTTCTATAACAGAAATATCATACGATTAACGGCCGTTCTAACAGCACTATTTAAGGACACGCGTTCTGGCGACACGTTTGTTATAATCAACAATAATTGTCGGGCGAGAATATACATCTTTTTTCGAGCAAATTAAAAAAGTAGCTAATATGCTTGCCGCGTGTTTTTAATTTGCAAGTCGTATTTTTTCAATCCACATTAATTATAACGGCACTCCCTGAGGATGCAGTAATAAAGGGAGTCTACTGTACCTCGACTAGTTTCACTATTTTTGCCGTCTATTATTAACAACTGGATTTTTCTGCACATTATATTATTTTTCTCCACTTCCACTGCGGTATTTATAGCTAGGATCTTCAACTGAAAATTAATATGTGCCGATGAGAAAAGAGAGACATTGTAGGCCAGAAATAAGATGCCTTAAGTGAAACAAAAATGCTTCAAGAATCTCAAAGATCTTTTATCGAGACGTATCTAATATTGATTTTTAACAATACCCTAGAGATTGTGTGTGTACGTGCGCAAGTACTCGCGTTGCAGAGATTAGTGGTTAGAGCGGGTGGCATTGCGTTTAGAGGTCTGGAGGTTTCTCCAGAATTGACGAACAGGGGAAGCTCCTAACGTGTTGGAGCGCATGTGCGTGTGCACTGAGGATAAAAATCCGATTTCAAATTATGGAAAACGGATGGGGGGGGTTGAGTGCATGGCAGAGGTTTAAAATTCTAGTTTTCTCACGAAACAAGTATAACTAGCTTTAATTGAAATTAAAGAAACATATTTCTCAGTGTTCCAGAACTTCTATACATTTTCGCAAATATTAACATTTCATGATATAAAAGCTCATATCACATTTCTTCGTTTTGTCACGCAGGAGCAAACAATTAGATGAATGGGGTAAAGCAATGTGAGCGTGTGTGTGTTAGCGTACGCTAAAGAAACGGAAAGGAGAGGTGGTGAAGCAATGTGTGTGTGTGTATGACTGTATCAACACTTCTAAAGCAGATAGCTCACGAGAAGATAAATTAGGGGCGGAATCGAGGAGACCTGTGATCGAAAAGGAATCTGGGACCCTAAGAAACAATGCATTAGGCTAGTTTTGATTTCTAAGATAAAAAATTCATTGAGTAAAGAAAATGAAATGTTGGAAAACTGTATAGGACACGACGTACTTAGATAATTCTAATTCAAAATATTCATTACGTAAGTAAATTGAGATTTTACAAGGATTTTGCATAGTTTGGTAGATGTGATAGCTTCGTACAGGGGCGTCTCTAACTGGGGTGGGGCTACCAAAATGGAATTTCTGCATTGTTAGTTGTTCTTGAGTAGATTAAATACGATTGTTAAGATCTATATCGTTATTTGAACTTGAAATAATGTTTTCGAAATTTCCCATTTTACCAGTTATTATATTGTTAGAAGGGTGGACTCAAATTACAGAACGAAACAGAGTAGGGGTAAATTTACTTTCATAAAGTTGTCAGAGGTAAGCGAGACAATAAAGATTTGGAACCCCCGGCTTAGTACATGTTTTGTTACTTAGTTCAAGAGTTCGTTGAACTGAACAGGAATAGAGCAATAAAGACTGTCGGGTTCAGTCATTCACAGTACTTACTCAATAAACCACACTAATCTTTTCCCTGTATTTTTACCTTACTTAAAATAAAAAAAAGCTTGATATGCCGAGAATGCTGTTTATTTTCATTCGTCTTCAAAAGTAGAACCAATTAAAAAAAAAAAAAGAGGTCAAGTTTTGACATTATTTCAAATGCATGTTTACATGACAGCTGTAATACAATGAAGAGCGATCTTCTTTTTTAATAGTCGCCTAATATCATTAAAGGACGAACAAATGACTTTTGGGCCAACACAATATCTATTGACCAAGCTTAGTTTTGCCTAAAGCATGGTGCAACCACTGCAGATCGAACCCACCAATCAGTTATAAAAAATCCGCAACACCCAGCTTGCAATTAATCATCACACTACAATGGGGCGCCCACAACGGGAATTTAATAAGGATTTTCAAAAGGTTCTCTTGACCAACCAAGGTTCGGTAACCAAGCAAAGACGTGCGTGCAGGTCTACGAATTCTCTGTTGAGAACCGACAGCGAATTAAACTTCAAACGGGTCATTTTAACGCACGCATTTTAGATGTAATTCATTCGTAGGGAGAGAAAAAAAAAACAGCACAAAACAAAACACAAACACAACCAGAAACGGAAAATAAGGGGAGGGGGTGTTCCTTCAACTACAAACTGTGGCTTACCAAAGAAATCAAAGGAAAAAATGTCTCATGTCTCCTGCATGGTTTTCAATGTGACGCGAACACTTCATCCAGATCTGCTTTCATCTTACCCCCACCACCCTTAAACCACCCTGCCTTTTTTTTTTTTGTTTGTTTTCTCTTTCATCGTGAAGGCCCCAGCAAATAAAGATTTATTACTCTTAATAATTCATAAACACACACATCGCAGGTAAATCGATTATCTAAGCAATCGTTTCTTATATACATATGACCCGTGAAAACGGGTCCTTCTTTCAGATGTTCTATATTGATTACTAGTGATACAAGTGGGGTTGGTAGGTGATGAGATCGGTTGGTTAGTTAGCGGGGAAAATTGTGTTGCACTTTTTTTTTTTGATCATCCCGTCTGCGTTGGTAGTGTATGCGCGCGCACGTGTGTGTGTGTGTCGCTGAGCGTGCGCGCCGGTGTGTACGTACGTGCGTGGAGCTACTCGTGTGTGCGTGTGCACGTTTATTATAGTGTCGGCGAGTTTGCATTAGCGAGATCATTTTTGCATCTGCATGTGTCTACGAGTGAGCCCCTGAATCTGCGCGTGTGGGCCCCTCCGCTGTACGCGCGCGCGTGTGTGTGTGTGTGCGCCTTCCAGCGGTGAGAAAGTCCGCTTCTGTGTGTTTGTGAGTGTGTCCTATGTATCTGTGTGTATCGAATGTAGACACTACATGACGGGAGCGGGGGGGGGGGGGGCTGTCAAAACCCAACTTGCTGAAACATGTCCGTAGACCCCGTCGGTACTCATTTCATGGGGATACGTTCAATGGTTCCCGGGCTACGCTGTCACACAGATTCAAACATTTGGTGAATTATGATAGAAAAAAAAAATCCTAACTGGGAATTTCTTTTTTCCTGTATAAGATTAGGGTTGTTCCCAATACTTCCTATCTAGCAGGGATTTTCAACAGAAGACAACCTGTAATTCGTAAATAGGCCGATCCAAACATGGGGGGGGGGCTTCGGTGCTTCATCGCCGCCTCACACGTTAAATGCACAATACGCGACCAAACCACAAAACCCACCCACAGAAAATACACATAAAACGAGACCTACATAAATAAACGTTCATGGAATGCGACCACTGGAGAGTCGTAAATCTGCAAGTCAATAAATAGTACGACTTGGTATCAAATCGGACTATTAACACTTTTAAGCTGAAGGTCCACGCAGACATGAATTTTAGAATCTAGACCAAAAAGCACCCGTCAAAAAGACAACAGGGTAGTAGTACAGACTACAGCAAGTTACAATAGCGTTCGGTCAAAAGGACAACACAATGATATGAATTTAAGTTCGATTTTTTTATTACGTAATTATTCTATTCTCTCAGACATATGGTACGATATTTGAAAAAAAAAAATTCACAATAAAAATGTTATTTGAATTTACGAGAAAAATACTAAATTACTTAATTGGTACATATTCAGAAAAAAAATATTCATACTCCAGTGCTGCCTTACTGACCGATGCGTTTCAAGCAAATACGATTGTAACTTACAGTAGTTCGCACTTAACTGTTGTCCTTTTGGACTGATACCTTTTGACCGATCACTTCTACATCCATCCCCTAGACTGGTCTAGGAAGGAGAATGCCTAATTGATAAAACTAGGGGGAACCCCCGGCTGACAACACGTTCCAAGTCGTATATTTTCCCTCGTGGAAGACCCTTACACTGCTATTCGTTCATTACAACAGGCTTTTTTCTAAGTATGAAGCTACGTCTTATCTAGTGCGATGTAACACTGAATTGGACTAGATACGCAAAAAGCCCCGACGCGTAGGATACAAAATGTAAATTAAGTGATTTAAAAACGTATATATTGATACGAATATACAAGATCTTCAATTTTGTCAATAATATCAACTACTTCAGAAGGGAGAACCTTTAATCGCCTAAACTTAGATATGATGTTGCAGTGGTTTCGACACATTGAAAACTGAAGAAAGGGTCTTTCTATAAAATAAAGGAAACAATCTGGAGGAACAGTATTTAGTTTTAAGACTGTAATTAATGAACAACCAACCATAATAAATAATTTTTACATTTATTGTAAATAGATTAAATTCATTGGAATCCTCATGTATAATCTGTGAACAGTAATTATGTTTTTTTTCGAAAGCTGTATGACGTTTCTTTACTACATGATTCGGAATGCCAGGTTTAGAGTGGACACTGCTACGGACCCCCCCCCCAACATTATTAGTCGAACCCTCAGGGGTCCACGAATCAGAGTTTCGAAACTTCTGTGTTGAAGTTATCCAAATCTTCGGAAGGTGTGAGCGTGTGTAGATCAATAAAATTCGAATGAAACAAATCACAGTACTCTTCATTTATTCATTATATATATATATATATATATATACATACACACACACACATACATGTAAATATGAGCTACTTTTAAATTTTGCGTGTGTTTCTAGGAGTGGGGGTTCTGAACTAAATCATCTCATAGAAAGAAATTCAAATATATCCGTCCGTGAATCTCTTCACCAGTAATGATTAGTTACTAAATAAATGTTTAAAATTATACCTTACACAACACTGGTCTAAAGTGGTATGTACAGAATTCAATCACGAACCAAGTTGACTATATTCACTGTTCTAAACACACACACATATATATATATATATATATATATATATATATATATATATGCATGCATGTGTGTGTGTGTGTATGTATGTGTGTAATGGCGTTCTACTGCTTTTGGGTGAGGCACGCAAACTGCGTTCCCTCAATACTAATAGACAACTAAAATTCTCTATTCGGAAAAAAAAAATCCTTGATAACAAAAGTTAGCCATTATATATTCTTGTGGCTCCCAAACGTCCCTAAAATCAGTTTTTTTTTTCTTTCTAATCAAGAACCCCCACTGCAAGAGCAGGTAGCTCTGTGTTCCCTCACTTCTTTTTTCAGCTCTATACCACTGATATAAGTACATCAATAAAACCGTAGCTCAACGATGAAGAAAGGCATTCATTTTACACAAATATTTATCCTCAAATATTATCTGTGATGCCAGAGAAGTGAATAAATTTGGAGAAAAAAAATATATATAAAAAGATAATCATATCATTATTTCAATGTCTGGTACTTCTTAATTTTTTTTTTCGATTAAATGCAGACCCGCTAGTAGAAACAGTACGTATTCAGAGGCGGAGCTGTGTGAGGGGGGGGGGGGTTGAAAACGCACTTCCTGAGCCACCAATGGCTTTATAAATGATAGTCGTGACCACCGACTGCTTTTATACTAACATTACACAATAAACAGAGATATATTTGTACATACATGAATTGCATGAATTGGGGTTTGTTTTTCACCAATTAAGTTATAGTGGATGTCTATTTATTGCAACTTTTACTTTTTCATGAAATCTCACTATATGTTGAGCCAAGACCCCCACCCCTGATCTCCAAATCTCTAGCTACGCCGTAGTACGTTGGTACATCAACAAATCTGTAGGTTAATAATGAAATAAAAAAAACATTCATTTTACATTACAAGTATTCATTTTAAATAATCTTCCTTGCCAGTACAATTGATCCAATGATGAATATTAATCCCACAAATCAAAGAGTGAAAATTTCTGATCAGAAGTGTCGTCCCTCTCGAGAATAGAGAGCCCAATATTTCTTCACTCCTTTTGTAGCATTAATAACAGAATGTATTTAACAAGCGTTTACCTCCTAATTTGTTTAGAAATTTACCTAGAGTACTTTTAGAAGCTCGGAAAAAACCCTCCACGCCACGGTCTAGTCATTAAATTCCGGTTCGAAGCAAAAAGGCTGTAAGTGAACGAAAAAAAGTTTTGAATTTAATATTTATGAATAATCCACATCTGTTGAGTGAATAATTTAATCGATTGAAGAGGAAATCGTGAAAAAAATTATAGTAACAGCCACAATGAAGAATAATGTTTGAGTTTTTCCCCTAAACCTCTCTCAACTTAATATATGGCCAGTCAACAACCACCACCATAACCACAACTACAAAACGAGAATCCGTACTCATCTTCCTTCCCTTGAATACAGAGGAAATCCTTTATTGTGGTCACTTTGGGATGGTTCTTCTAAATGAAAAAAAAAAATAACCGACCGATAACATTAGCCAAAGGATATTTAAAAAATTGACAATTCGCATTCATTATGAATTTACAGTCATTTTATCAAAAATTCATTTTTGTAACAACTGTTTTTCAATCATTAAAACAATAGTAAATGAATTTATTTTTTTCAAATGAATTATGTATTCTACCCTGCCCTGAAGTTCTCCGTCAAAATGGAGATATTTTCCCAGCTCATCACTCAGGGGGCTCCAGAAACAGCGACATCCTTTATCTGACAGATTTTTCTTTCTTTGTTTACGAATTATTATCATCATCATTGTTGTTGCTTGCCTTGAATCGAACTGAAAAGGGTCGATCAGTGGTTTTTAGTCCATTTTACTCCATAGAACACCACAACATCTCAAAACATTTGAGATCCCTCTAACAATCTAACAAATAATAATCAACTTATATTAGGGCAGTGCCCATCCCTAAGGTACTTGTTTGGATAGAGCCGCACTTAATGGTTTGTGGAACAGCTTCCCATCAAGTAAAATAATTCTCCATTCCTCGTACGGAACTACGGTTCCAAAGCATTTCGGTTACTTCGCTTCTGTCAAGTCCACTCACAAACTTCTTTAACTATATTTACAAAACAGTAATCTTATCTGATCGGAACTCAATGCTGCACTGCCTTGTGTACTATATCTGGGGAATATCAACTTCGTACAATGGCCAGCTGTCGAGTAATCGCAATGCACACACACACATGCAAATTCTTCAATGGTAGCTAGACATCAAGTGGCAAAAAGAGCCACACACATCTCATATCTCAGCATACTGAGAAACTTTCCTTCCGTAAATGTTAACTCTACTTTTCTCAAGTGGATGAGCATCTAAATGAACAAAATTCTTCGTAAAAAAAGAATTCCTGATATGAACTTTTAGGACAATTACTTGATTGTGTGAAATTTAGTAACATCAACGCAATCACCTCGTCGCTTTTAAACCCCACAAAGTTAACGAGTTAAGCATCAGTTACTATTGAATCTTTAGTAAAAACTAGTAATTAATAGTATTGTATAATTAGGAATTAATTGAATTGTATAATTACGAATCATAGTAAAGCCTCAACATGACTAAGTTTTGAGCCACGCTCTTCAAACCTAAATTCCACACAGGCCTACTGTTATCACTATTATTAAGTGAAGAGAAAAAAAGGTCTCGACACTTCCACTTACCCAACAAAAATGTTTTGTGGGTGGTTTATCGACATGTAGATGTTTTTAACCATTGATAGTCTGCGTGTTTACCTTTTCTCAGGGAGCGGAGTCATACAATGCAAATAAATACAATAAGTTTATACCTAGCCTAATGGTTAGTACCCACGGTAGAACTACACCTACACAATGATACTTTTCTTTTACAATTATTATTTGTGATACTTGAGAATAAAAAAATAAAATAAAATAAAGTCATTCTCTGTTAGTAACGCTTTTGTAAATTCATGACCACTGACAATACCTCCCTCATAGATATTCAATGCATTATAAAAACTTGTGTAGAAATTTGTCAAAACTAATTCTAAAAAGAAATTGCAAATTTTGGAATTCGATTATCAATTTTTCCCTTAGAGTGCAGAGACCGTCTGAAGCTAGACGTGGGAGCGATGGTGTAATGATAGAGCCACTGGTCAGTGATAGACCAACCCTAAATCTTACCTGCGTTCACCAGAGCGTAAGTACAACAGCGATTATTATTTCACCTCCTCCCCCACTACTTCCGAAATTTGTAGCGTCAGTAAGTAAGTAACCATTAGAAAATGAAAGTTTTGACGTATTTGTTTAGTGAATCCTACTCGGTATATCATCGGTCACGTAAACAGTTAGTTCTATGGCTTGCATATCTTGGCTTTGTAACTAAAGTGAGTTCGGGTGTCACCGAGTACTCACGTGTGCCCTTTTAACAGCCCAGGCAGAGGATATTGTGTCATTCAACATACATATTTACAGAATGTAGAGCTTTTCTGAAAACACATTTCGCGAGCCGAAATGGTGCACAGCAGAGAAACGATTACCATTAGTTCAAGTGGAAAACATTTTTCAGCATTAATAGACCTATAATATAAACCTATAAAAATAAACCCAATAAGGTTTAAAACCTGGAATAACCTACAGTATAGTATAGTATAAGATAAGAGCAGGAATCATATTAGATGATACATGCTAACCCTTCACTTATACGGAAAAAAATGAACTTTCAAAAAGTAGCATGTACACACACACACACACGCGCGCGCAATTAATTTCTTGAATAGCTGAAATGCAAAATGAAAAAAAATCCCGTATAATTACGAAGACCCGCTTTATCTCTTTTTTCCATACATAGTAAATAAAGACAGGTCTCGGGGGAGATTAAAGCCCTGTTGTCTGTCAGGCTTCCGTCTAAAACAATGAAATGTTTGACGAGTCAGGAGGCACGGTTTTCAGATATAAATAAGAGATTTATTTTGCATTGAAAAAGGGATTTACTGTTAAATAATCCGATCAGAAAGTCCCATTTTCTTTCTGCGTGCATTAATTTTTGCCCCAGATTCAGGGGACACATTTAGCCATTCTTGTCTAGGCCTTAACGGACAACTTCGATTATGTATTAGAAACCATCAACCGAAAATTTTCAACACAGGTTTCTTCAGTTTCCAAGCCGATCTGGCTGATTTCCAGTGTGTGCATACATATCACGCGAGCAGACCATATCAATATAACTAAAGGGTTGAAAATTCAGACATTTATTCCATATCATTTCTAGAGAAAACGTTCTTGTGCAGCTGTTTTAATATATTAACTCAAATAGTTTTTTTTCGCGCAGGTTCAATTTGCAATGTAAATTTATGTTTAATTGGTCCCTCAGTTTGAATTTAGGAGCATTGACGCTTTTTTTCTTTTTCAAGTGATCACTGTCGAATGAAAGTAACCAATTAATTGATTGCCCTCGCCCTCTTTCTATTTTCTTTTAAATTGATTACTCCTGACACGGCATGCTGCGAAATGGAATTGGTCAGTGACGGTCTCTTTCAAGTGGCTAACTAGCTCTGCATTTTTCATTTTTAGTTGTAGGTTATTCTAAATCTTCTTTAAATTAAACGTAAAACAAAAGGGTATAATCAACTTAACAGAGACCTACAGTTTTCGAAATAACATCTCTCTTTATCCTTCTTCATTTCAAAATCTCGATTAACTTTTCCCTGGGTCAAAAGAAAGAAATACCGACATTCAGTTATGCTGTTGGGCTTTCGTATCACCAGTGACGATCTACGTTTTTTGTTTTTTTTTCCAAGCCTACGGATGTCCATAAGGACTGTAATCTGAATCTCTATCATGGAATTCCCAACGATAACGGAGTTATGTGATCGATCGGTGGGAACGAAAAGAAAGATAACATGAATATCAAAAGAGGAGACCCCATATGTTTTATCATTGCCTGGTTTCATATAGCGATAGAACTTATTTTTGCTCACCATTGGTTTTCAGTATCAAAAACATCCATGAGTGTCCGCTTGTAGATGGGCAAATGGGGCACTTGGTGCCCCCCACCCCCCAGATCATGCTTTCTACCAGACGACGAGGTGGGTTTGAAAGTTGGAACCTAATAGTCAATAAAGAATAATGACGAAGTAAAATTGTTTCATGAAATCCCAACTTAATTTTCTCCATATAAAAGATTAATTCGAAGGTAGGGGTTTTCACACAAAAATTCCAGCTCTATCATTTACTCCCCTGCCAAACTGGAAATGTAATAATACCCACCAACCCGAAAAAGTGACAGCGGACGCCCATGAAGATATCTACTCATACAGTCTAAATACTTATACCTCCTTAATGATGAAAATGTCAATAACGATAATAACAAAGAAATTGTTCTTTAGCATCTTATACAATATGCATGTTTTACAAGGGTTTTGGACAACACTCCGCGCCCTCTCTACATATTCGTTTCACACGAACTACTCTAGCATCCGATTCATAATACCGACGCATTACAAATAAGAATTATTTTTTCAGAGGGGAAAAAAAAAAAAGAAATAACGTGGCAACCATCTCGTACACCGGGAAATTAAATAATTCAAATACGTGAACGATTATATCTTCTATTCTGGGCTGAATCAACTTCAAGAACTGAACAAGTTGATGTTTATTTCTTTTTTTTTCCAAACGATTTATTTAGCAATACGAGTCAAGGTAAAAAAAAAAAAACTAAGAAAAGTTCCCACTATTACAGAAAAAAATAAAAATAAATAAATAACTGAATAATGAAAGAAAAAAAAAGATACAACTTAAGCAGTAAGGTACCAATAAAAAGTGCGGTCCCTCCAACAAAGCGAGTAGTTCTGCATTAGTGTCGCTTCTCGTACTCAAATGGCTGGGGTCTCGACTCTCACCCAACCATATACCTCTAACCCTAACTTGGTACAACGGGAATGGAATACGATAAGCGAAAATAAAGCAGTACGACTAGTTTTGCTGGGGGGACCGCTTTACTCAACTTATACCTCTGTTACAACATGGTACGCAAGATTGGTTTGCCTACCACCACTTCACGGTTCTGTACAAAGAATATTTCTCAAAAATCCATACAGCACCCTCTAATTAATCATCTTACTCAAAAAGAAAGTTGTACCTATTTCTTCTTCCCTTAAATTTACGAAAAACTTCGTTCTGTTGACGATTTTTTCCGGGTTTAACAGTCTTGTATGCAGTAAAAATGGAGATGAAAGTTTCATGAATAGTAGTAGACATTCAGTAGGTGAACTAACATCATACGATAACAAATCTCACCGAACATTGGATGGGCCTTCTAAGGAATCAAGCCCCCCGTATCCCCCAAATCTCCTGCAAAGCCCCCGTGGAGAGAATTGACATCTCGACTAAGTCAGTCGTGAAAAAAAAAAAAAATTCCAAGTTCATGCGAATGAGTGCATATCTAGAGACACCGAAGAAAACTGTTTCTTTCCTCTAATCTTACTTTCAAGAAATGCGTTACACAGCCCTTCTCTCGTTTACGCATCGATTTGACTAAGGAACGAGTCTTTAAACGATTGACGATGAGACCAATCAACCACTGAAGAGTGTCTATTGATTTGCTTGTTGTTTTTTTATATTTACTTTTCATGTCTTCTTTTAACATGTTGGGCATGGATGACAATATCCTAAAAAGAAGTGCGGTCCCTTCAACACAACCCATAATATTGCTTATTTTCACATCTTGCTTTTCAGTCACCGTGATCCCAGTTTCTCTGACCCTATCGTCGACATTCCTTTTCGTATAGTGGAAGGGTCAGGTAATTCGGAACTACAATAATTACTACTAAAGCCTTGTAGAAAGGAACGCATTGCTCAATTCAGACCAAAGAAAGAGCTTGGCTCGTATCTGAAAGAATTACGTTTTTCGACCTAGCCTATTTTCGGTCGGTGTTCGAGCCCGATTAAAAAAAAAACCGGCTAAGATTTCGATTACAAGCTCTGTCCACTTGAAATATTGGAGCAACATAATCTTACAACAGCTCACTTGCCACCATTTTAGATTTGTTTTAAGTTCAAGCTAGCCGAAAATTCATACATACCAAGCCCGCTTAGTGGCCGAATTAGTTGTGCTTTTCACAGTTTTCTGGAGCCAGGATATCGAATGATAATGTTAACATGAAGAGCAGACAGGCTTTTCCCAGTTTTGAATTAAGCGTAACAGTCTTCCCAACCGCCCCCTTATTTTACCCAGTTTCATTTCTTTCATTTAAAAAAGAAACTAACTTACAATGCTCAATTGAGTACTCCACGGCTGTGCCGACGCAATCAAAGGCCAACTATGCTGCAAACCATAGAAAATCTTGACCAAATAAAACTATCAAAGCATTTATTAATAATAAATACTCATTACTCAATAACATTCACAGATTAACACGCGCTATATATAATAATGTACATATATTAAAAAAGTGTGTGTGTGCACGTATAGCTGCATGCAGGCAAGGCACACAGGCAGTATTATTGCCCTGCTGGTCACCCATAGTAGTAAAATTGGGTCAGTCATGCTTGCCTTTGTCTGACACGGCTTATGTTGAGAAAGGTGAGACATTTCTTGCAGATAACTTAGTAACAAGAAGTCGATAAGAAACATACAGACATCGATAATTAATCTTAGATTCTTCCACTAAAATTGAAAAATTGAAATATATATATATACATACCAGGATTCTATTCTCAAGTTTAATACTTATATCTTCTATACCCCCCCCCTTTTTATTTTTACAAAATACTTTTTACATGAAGTTGAACAAATCGATGAATGAATATCTAAAATGTTATTAAAAACCCATCATTATATATTGTGAGGCAATTCTAAGAGCTGGAGTGTGTTTCGCCTAAAAATATTCTAACAAAAATCATGTATAATTTGTTTACAATGTAAAAGTACTTTTCAAAGATGAAAATCTCCGGTTCTAAACTTTGGAAACAATTAGGTTTATTACAATAAAATTGTCTTTCATTCAAGTTTTGTATGTTTTTCGTCAGGAGTGCGTGAAGGTACTTTTAGAGACTATTGGATGTTTGTAGTACTATACGTATCTTAAGGAATTTATGAATATCGAATCATTTCCTCTGACAACTATGAAAACTAATGGCAACTTTATTTTATTTACTTCAATACGATCTATTTCAAATTAATCGGTATATTACTCAAAATGTAAGCTAAAAAAGAAAATTCTATTTTTTTAATTTGTTTTAACACTAAAAAGTTGAAAAAAAAGGTCAAAGATATATGATTAATATTCCATGCCTAAAGAAAAATAAAAACATCTTTTTTCAAGTGATATTATCATTATTACGACTACTACTAGAATAGCTAATAACCATGGGGGTGGATAAAACAACAAAATACCTACTAACATAAAGCAAATATTTTCGACAAAACATCTAGTCGAACACGCAAGTTAAGAATCCAATTTTAAGTTATCACGGTTTGTGCGAGGGCACTGTGTCAATTATAAGATACGAACTGAACAGATATTGGATGATATCTTTTTTTAAATTCCAGGGACATTTTTACAGTATAAACAATCATCTACAACTATGCGTAGTTCTCTTCAATTCAATTCCGGAAGAATTGATACCGGCGTTTCAAACTTGAAAAAAAATAAATTAGCGTGCTTCCGAACATAGGCGTACGAGCAAGGGGGCAAATGCCTCCCCCGAATTCGGACAAATCAAGCCCTCTGCCCCCTCTTCACCAATGAGTTCTCACACTCCCATGCTCCCGACATGGTAAAATAAATAAATCTTTAGTTAAAATAGCTGACGATGGAGTGTTTACTTTTAATTAACTTTTGGGTATTTTTTACACTTTGTTTTTATAAGATTTGATATCTGCTCTGTATTTTGTTGAAACCGAGCACAGAGTGTCCTCACAACAATAACCATGATTATTTTGGATGCTGAATACTAAGATCGCCAACAACTCTCAGCAAAAGAAAATTGACAATCAAAACCCGAGGACCAAGCTTACAGAAACTGAAAAGGTTGACAGGAGAAAATATCTGCTTGAAAAATTGTCAAGGTGTTGTAATCAAAATAAATAAAAAAATAGCACCCAAACTTCTAATAAAATATAATTATCGTTATACGTTCAAAAATGTGTAGCTTCGATAATCGAGCAGGAGAAAAAATTCGTCGAATTAAAAACAAAATAATTCAAATAGCTATTTCCCAAATACACCACCAACCACCCTGGTATTAAGAGACAGATTTATGACAGAGATCCTTTCAATACAACAGAAAACTATTTAATAAAAACAAAAACTTATCGAGAGAAACTAAACGTTAACACAAGCATAATTTTTTTTTTAAATACTCACACCTTAAATGCCAACTCTCATTACTGTTAGAGGTATCTTCAGTCGGTTCTCTTCATAAAAAAGCTCATTCATTGAGGAAGGTTTTCAGAAATAAATATTATAGATACGTCATTTCTATAATAGTAATAAATTTAAAAAAAAAAAAAAAAACCTTCTATATTAGTACAACAAGTTTGAAAGTATTCTGCAAATTTTTGTTGCGTCACATCTCAGAAAAAACATTCCTGTTACTTTTGAAAACAATTAGCTTGGCCACCATTGATATCTCTCAAGACCCATGTGTACAGAACCGAAAAGAAAAGATTTCCCTGCGGGGACGGACGAAGTTTTAGAAATATTTATACCCACTACATCCAAGTTATTCATTAAAATAACACCTGACGAAATTATCGAATCCTGATGACGCTGTCACAAGCTGATCTACTTAGAAATAAGTTGTTGGTCATTGTCATTTTTTGTAGCGATTTTGAAAGATCACTTTGTCATGATTAAACATTTGTTATTAACCGTATAGCTTTATTTCCACTCTTAGTTAAGTTCATCACATTCGTTCGAACTTTTAAACATTACAATACGAGCCTAATCGACTTCAGAGACAGTTTCCAAACGAATATTATTTACTTTCTTCATTGCGACATTTTAGAACTACAACTGAACTTCCCCTCCTCGGAGTCAAAACAAAGATCACATTGTTTCTAATTGGCATTCAAGAAATGACATATACTTTATATTTATTCATATTACTAGTACTACAAAACAATGACAAAGATTTCTTTATGCTCGAACTTCCTTTGAAACAGTAAACTATCTTTAACATGTCCAAAAACAACTTTCAGTTGAAACTAGCTTACTACACAAATATAAACATTTCTAAAATACCCAAACTTTAAATGCCAATCTCGAGTGTTCATTGTATCTTTGTTGTTGGTACTCTTTATGATAACTTTATAAAATCGAATCTAAAACTTTCGGGAACAAATACAATTTCTTAGCTAGATGAAAACACTAGCAAAGAAAGCAGGCACTGTTATTATCATTACAAAATAATCAATAATGGAAATTAATTATCTAAAATAACGGAATTCACAATCACCCGAGAAATGTAGGAGAATGGACCTGCTGAAACGTTGTTTTAACACAACAATAAGAAAGATTATTATACGAAACAGCTTCGTCCGTGCGGTTTAGAATATAAAAGTTTATCAGGGAAATATACACAAGAGAAAACTAATGAAGGATTGTGTCTGTGTGTAGTGCGTGTGTGCTCAACCAAAGTGAGTGAGAAAAAAAAAAAGTATAATTCAATATTGCCGGTGTTATGTCGAACAATGTGTGATCAACCTTACCTGGTTCAGCAATAAAAGCTATTCCATATTTTAAGAAGAGTCTATCCATGACTGTACACGTGTGGTTTGTTTAAAAAACCCTTTCTGTGTGTCATTAATGTACACTTCATCCACGGTGGTAGCTGTTGGTACACGGTAAATCCAGGCTTGTTGGTTCTGAATAAAGGCAAGGAGAGCCAACTGTATGTGACAGAGGCTCCTCAATTGTGGGCCATGACAGAGACCCCAATAACAAAGCTAGCGAGATTTTTTCACCCCGAAATAATGACGGATAACGCCTCATCCAGAGATAGAAATGAAATTCCAGGATATTTTAGTAAGGATCTTGGCTTTTGTTTTCTCTCCCTTCTCGATCCGTTTCGAAAGAACGTTGTCCGTGCTTTTTTATCCACAACATCCAGGGGGAAAAAAGGGGGGTTAGGTAGAACGTGGTAAGTACTGGAAAATTGTTAGAGGAAAAAAAAAAAAAAAATAGACTCCGTTTTCCGTTTTAATACCACAGCCACAACCCCGACAGAAAAGAACTTGCTACCTCCGTGGCTGCTTGCTTGCTTGCTCGTCTCGCTATCTCACAACTAAAAGGAGGAAGAAAGTAGCAAGTGCTTGTCTCGATGCCTGCTTATGAGAGATAGACAGAGAGAAGGCAAGAGAGGCAGGGAGAAAGAGAGCGGATATAGTCGGTCTGTTAGAGAGGGTGAATTGAGCGAAAGAGACAACGTTAGAGAGTGGGACGTAATGTGGAGGTTGGAGTCGCATCCATACTTAACAAGGATATAAAAAAAAAGAAAAGAAGTCGCACATTGATAGCCGGCCTTTATTTTCCCCGGAGAAAATCCCAAAACAAAACGGCATAAATACAGGGCCAGCAGTGGCGACGGCTACGATAATTTGAATTTATCTCAAAAAGCCGAATCATTGACAATAAAAAAAAAAAAATTGAAAATAAACCAAAACAATCAAAAACCCCACTCACACGCTATATTGTTTCCCTATTGTAACAAATAAAAACAACAAGAACAATTCTCACCAAAATGATAGGGGGAAGGGTAAATCGATGTAAAACCACTTTCCTCTACCCACCACAGTGGTTTGAACTCACGATCAATTGATTGCCAGGAGGTTGTTTTATAGACTGAGCTAAATTGCCAATTATCAACGATTTATCATTCAGAAGCAGACGCGCTGATTTAATTCTAATAAATAGATAAATGCATTTTTATTTTTAAAAAAATTATATTTATATTTTATTATTCATTATGTATACATAGCAAAAAATTTGCAGTGTTCATTTTCAGTCGGAATTAGGGGTGGAGTTTGACCCGACAGCAGCCAGGCATGCTTTGACACTCCTTCTACCTTATTGATATGTTCATACAACAATCAAGTTTAGAAGGCGCCTACTGTAGAGCAACAACTAGCAAGTTGTTAGTCTCCCTAACCATTGTGTACTGAGTTCAATCCTCACAAGATTCTCACACTAATGTGACCCTGTATCAGGCTAAGCTGATGCCATAAACTGCGAATGACGGAAATTTCAGTCAATGCAGTTCTATGCAATACATTTCTCATTTTATCGTGATGGCTACTCGGTTTTATCCGTGAGTCTGGGCTTTCATCTTGCAATGGATACCTTGCAGTGGATTATCTTTCAACTGACAAGGGTTTTTATCTCACAACTAGCTGAAATCTGCCGGTATACGGCTAGTTTATATACGTATATATGTGTATTGAACGGAAAGTATGGGTTCAATATAACATTAAAGTTACATTAAGAGCTAAAACTATTTTTTCCTTTGAAAAAAAAATACTTTAAAACCTTCCCCTAGGTCTGCCGAGTATGCATGCCATGAATCTTTGTTAGTACTCTCATAACTCGAGAACTACGTACCCGAGACTACAGAAAATATTCGTATTCAGCACGTCTCAATCTATGTTCAGCTCACCATTAGGTAGTTTTTAAGGGTAAAAATTAATTTTAGGGGGGGTTACTTTCATTTTGGGGGGTATTTTGCTCCCGAAATTGATCCAGGCAACAGCCTGTACAGAGAAGTCAGTGTTTTCAAAAGTAGGTCACATGTTTGTCCACGGGGTTGGGGAGGTAATCATACTCTCATAGTATCTAGCCAAGGGCTGTAGCTACCTACTCGGATAGGTGACCCATCGATTAAATTAAACATAACAAAAATGTATGTAATTGTTTGTTTGTTTGTTTTACGTTCCTTGTAATTCTTTTTCAAGAAAAAGAGTTTATCTGGCCCCATATACTGATCACACATTTTTAAAGCTTAACATTTTTAAAGGTATGGTATTAGGTCTAGGGGTGTACATAAACTACAAATGATAAGAAAAACTACGATTAAAAAAAATCCTTCTAATATTTTCCCTGAGGAGGTTTTGTCCTTAGGGTGCTGGTTGCCGTGGGGGTGTACTAGGGAGGTGTCCTTGGAGGTTGTCCCACACAACCCTGACCGTATACGAGCAAATCTCTCTGACTGTTGTTTTTGTAGTAATGAGTTTGATCCTCACTTGATGCTCTCAATATTGTGACCTTGTGCCAGACAATACAGAACTTGGTAAATATTTTACAATAATAATGAAAGGAAAAGATGTTTTAAGTAAAGCTTGAAATTGTTTTTGATATTTACACCGCTTATGTTAGTACGACACTAATATGTGGATCAGAAGATAATGTAACAATCTTTTAAAAAGAGGGGCCTTGTCTAGGAAAATCAGCATTCAAAATCTTGGATTTCATTTGGACTCGAACACCGGAAGAAAAAAAAGTCGTGTGCAAAAGTTTTCGGCGAGACTGTGATTTTCTGGTAAGTTCGTTCGAAAAAATTAGATAACAATAATCTTTGTCAGTAATTGTTTCTTTACTCAGTACTCTCGGATCATTTTGGAGCTCACCCGTCTGGTAGTGTAGTGTAAGAAGACATATATTAAGGAAGATGTTTTATTCCTGTATTGTCAAATGTTCAGTTATTTTCCCACGGGCAACGTCGGGTTTCCTTGCTAAGTACCTTTTTCTAAAACATTGAAATGCTTTATTAACCCTTTCGAGACCCATGGGATGTATACATCTAGAGAGTTTTCTATGGCTGCTGGCTGGGATATATTTGTCCCGCAGATCTCTTTTAGAACTCTCCTGAGACACTCTGATTTAGACATTAAGCATCTTAATAGACAGTAAGACATTAAGAATCTTAGAAGATTAGTCTTGAAAGGTTTTTTTCCCCTTCTTTTATGAAAATAGATTTTTTTAAAGCATATAACACAAACTTTGGCTTGTACGCAATGCTACCCACTTGTTAGGGAACACTTGACCAGATTAATCCATCGGTCCATTTGTCAAGTTATTAAGTATTTGCCATTCCTAGCCGAACATTTCACGCATCTCTCGAAATGATTGCACGGTCCACCAAGATATCTCATTTTGTATATTTCCCCCTCTTTAAAGAAGTCGTTTCGTTCTTCTCAAGTTTCCCAAGTAATATCCCATGTGTATGTTATATACACACACATATATATGTATATATATATATATATATATATATATATATATATATATATATATATATATATATATATATATATATATATATATATATATATGTGTGTGTGTGTGTGTGTGTGTGTGTGTGTGTGTGTTTATAAAGTAGTATTCTCGATATATATATGTATATATGTGTGTGTGTGTATATATATATGTATGTTTATAAATAAAGTAGTATTCTTGATCTATCTATCTATCTATCTATCTATCTATCAATATATATATATATATATATATATATATATATATATATATATATATATATATATATATATATATATATATATATATATATATATATATATATAGTACTACTTCATCTAAAAAAATATTTTGATGAAAAAAGTAGAACAGTTGGATTCTCAAATTTAATCATTTTCATTAAATTAAAATATCAAGTACTCAATATATTTATCTATAATAATATAAAGCAGTATACAATCCGTTTGAGAAGTGATGGGACCAAGGAATATAGAGTGATTTATTTTCCAAATCTTTAATTGATTTGGAGCTGACCGGTGCAGGAATCGAACCTGCCACTAAATGCTTTTACCATCGTGCTAAACAACCAGTAGGGAATGCGATGTACATATATTTATATTAGTACTTTATTTTTAAAATAACTGATAAAAGTAGTTCAGTTGAAATTGAGATATGGATGAACCAAAATACGCGTGTCGGGTGTCATTGATTGAAAAACACATGGAATTTCTTTGGAAAAAATTAATACGATTTTATAGAGTTGCCCAAAATCCATGGCTGTGGTATTATTCTTTAATTCTAGGACACCTAAAAATTGTAAGCCTTTATAATAGGTTATTAGGATATGATACCAGGTTTGTCTGTTTTTTGTTTGTTTGTTTGTTTTGTTGTTGTTTTTGTTGTTTTTTTTTCAAGTGAATTCTATGGGGTACTATGATTTGATTTAGCTGTTCAGCTTCAAAGATGCCTGGTAAAAAAATATGCTTAACTATCACCAATTATGTTGAGGTTCCGACTTTCTAGCTCAAAAGACAAGTATCTGAGATGTAAAATATTCTATAATGCAGGCCCATCTCAATCATTATGCTAATTAGATAGCAACCTAGGGCGCAGATATCAGAGGGACACAGTACTGACCTTTCAGGAGAAAAAAAAAAGATCAAATAACCACGAACGCAAATTTCAAGTCTCGCCTAGGGTGCATAGAACACCCGCATCGGGGCTGCTATGATACTGCCATGCTGGAACGCCCCCAACCCCCTAAAAGAACAAGACAATAACACACACACACACACACACACACACACACACACACACACACACACACACACACACACACCCTTTCCCTACCAACCCGAGCAATCAATTAAAACCTATCTGTGCTCCACAAGATACAACAATTAACACACACATGAAAATATGGGAGTATGAGAACTTTTTAGTTAGAGGTGATAGAGGTCTTGCTTTGCCCTAAATTTTACATTGCTTTACCCTAATTACAATCATTTTACCTGAAATTTGATTCTGTTTTGCCTAAATCCAGGGGTTGGGTGGCATTTGTCCTCCTTGTCTCGTACGCCTTTATATGTAAGGTGCTTGAATAATATCTTTTAATTAAATCTATTTATTTTTTTAATACATATTTTATTGCCTTTTAAGCCTGTCATCTTAACTAATAAATCAGCCCGATCGTTTTAATGACCATGTAATAGAAACAGTAATAAATAGAAAAAAAAGAAAGTTATTAACACTAAAATTAACCGGTACGGAACTCGTAGCTGAAAACTTGCTATACAAGACGCTCTAGAAATAACAGCTGAGAATGATATCTAGACCTCTTGCTCGTCGGGCTACTGGAGGTAGTAATGTGTACGTACGACACATATTCTGTTTGGTGCGAGCCGGGGAGTAGCGAAGAAAAAAAAAAGTCTGGCTGTGAACTGCCTGGGTTATTCGATGTCAGAGTTTTGCAAGTAGACGTGACAGAAAAGGACTTCGACTGAAAGGTTATGAGCGCTTGTACGAGCCTCTTCCCCTTGCAACGCGATTCGTCATAGCGCGGTCTGTGTTATAACGCGAGTGGATAGCGGACCCCTAAATATTAAATTAGCTCCGAAATGGGTAGTTTTAGCTTGAAAATAGGTATATTCAGCACCAAAATAGCTGGGTTGGTTGCAGCTAGCTTATAACGTGAAGTTTGTTGGTTTTCGTGGACTTAAACAACCGCATTAAAACGGGGGAGGCCTGTATTAGTGGGACTGAGGAAAAGCAAATAGACTGAGAGAGGAGCCTCGATATTGACTATACTTTGTTTAATACGGTACAAGGTTAAATGAGGATAGGAAGATTGTATTACGTCAATCTTTCAAGTAGGGAGGGTCTGTCTGCCTCAGAAAATCAGCATTCGAAATCTTGGATTTGACAGGGTTCGAACTCTTGTGAGATTTGATCTCATCGAAATATGATTACAGACTCCTGTTATAGCAGTAACCCCCAGCAGGATGGGGGTTAAGAGAGTCGATATAACGAAAACGCCCTGATAAAGGATGGGGGAGTGGTTCATACGAAGTGTATTAATAATGCAAAAATAAAAAGTGCAAACTAACAAGTGGCATTATATGGAGGGTTTACTGATTTTAGTTTTTTGAAATAATTCACTGAAATATTCCTACGCTGTTGCTGCATACTAATCTCCGACAATAAACTAGCAAGAATATGAAAAGAAACAAGCCGTTAAAACGCTCCATTGAATAGTGCCTTAGAACGATTGCCGTTACAAAGAGAGATTATTGTATTATTAGTCACTGTCAGAGTTGATTAAGGGTTAACAGCTTTTTTTTATCACTGCTACAGCCCTAGCAAGCTGCTAGTTATGGGAGAGTGGATTTCTCCAGTTCTCACACTTCTCCGTACATCATCGGGACACGCGAATGACGAGATATTTTGTCGAGGCACCCATCAATGATACAGAGCACAGGGAGAAGTGGATCCATGCCTTCTCCGAAGTGCGAAGTGAACGTTAGTAGCTTTAGCTGAAATTTGGACTCGCTTTAGCGATTTCGTTTTCCGTTCCTTCGCTGAGCGAAATGTATTTGGAATATACTAGTACCCCCAAACCCTGCTTTATGAAAGTTCGCTTCAGACCACTCTGCTTTTACGAAATGTTTACTTGAGTAAACATTTCTCCCCTATTTGAAATGGTGTCTAGTGAAGAAACATTTACTATAAATTCGTCTAAGAATTTTTTTTTTTTTAGCGTTAACAGATCCCTCCCCCATAACTTTTCATGTCAGCCTGCCTCGATGTGGATGACATGGGAGGGTTGAAATACGACAGATGCTCGACTGCTTAACATTTTTCTATCATACAGCTCTTTGCAGGCGCCCAAATCGTCCTGCAAACCCACCCGGAGCTTACGTACCCTTTCAAAATTAAAAACAGTCATGTATATAGTCATACTTTTCTGTAAACGCTATCAATCGTAACTAAAAAATCATTTTCAGAGTCTGGGAACGCCCATAAGATTATTCCCTTATGAATTAATGGTAACTGCTTCTTCGTTTCACGCCATTTCGGCTTACAAAATGATCGACCTAAAGGCTCTACTTTCGGATGGCGGGGTAAGCAGTGTTTGGCATTTGAGTAAGCATAGCTTATTACGGCGCAAGGCTAGAACGCAAACATAAAAACATCATCGTTCCACTTTTAAGAGAGGCATGAAATATCACCGTTTCTCTCTTCATATTACAGGTCTCCCCCGTTTTAACGCGATTGGTTTTGATGCAGTTCGCGTTGTAACGGAGGAGGATGTTAGAACCCGAAGTATCAATCAAGCCGCCAAGTATTTATACTTAGTTCAACTTCGTAATATTGTAATGTTTACTTGAATATCGTCATCCTTATTACTATCATTATTCGTATGATTGTTGTTGTTGTTGTTGTTGTTTGACGGGCAGGCCGCTACTTCCGTATTTTCCTATTGTCCCCAGCAGCTGTTCTTCTTTTTCACTCCTCCCACCTGCGCTGGTGGTATGGAGAGGAAATCAGCTTGCACACCTCGGTGCCCTTCCTCAGTAGCTCAGCGAGCCGAGACGACTAAGGCGATTGACAATCTGTAGGCATTTTAGTCAGATAAGCCTTCTCTTAAAAGGTTATTATATATATATATATATATATATATATATATATATATATATATATATATATATATATATATATATATATATATATATATATATATATTCTAGAAAGCTTTACAGCTTTAAACACTGAACATTAAGAAAAATTGAGAAAAAAAGATTTTTTTGTTATTGTACAATGTATAAATTGTCTCTTGTTGGGATCATCAGTTGTTTACCATGTAACCGTTTCGGGGATTTAGAAGAAAAACTTTCATATTAATGTGGCACTGCAGCAGTGTTGATCAAACACCACTTCCCTTTATTATATAGTATATGCCATACATGTAGTTTATCATCTTATATAAGATTTTAAGTGTATTGTATATAGATATTATTAATACTACATATCATTTATTTTTTTAAAATAGGGCTTACTTATGTAGGTTACCCTAATAATGTTTTTAACGATGAGGGATCAGCAAGTATAAAAACAGACGACACTCGCTCTTCGTGTCTTCTATTGAATGTTTATAAGTATATATATATATATATAAATACACACACACACACACACACACATACATACATATATATATATATATATATATATATATATATATATATATATATACATTTACTTTTCAATTCAAGTGCTGCCCTTTTTTTTATATAAGTGTGTTTGCATATAAGATAAATAAGGAAACATAACAAATGATTCATAATTACGCTATGATTACATCTGTTAAAATAACTTTATTTCCCCTGAGCTTAGACAATGACATCCGTTTCGTTCGCCAGACCGTAACAAAAGTATAACTATTATTATTAACCAAATAAGGATATCCTCATTAAAGTGAGAATATAATGCTCACGCAATGAAAGTTGACAATTTTTCACCGTTACGTACAAGGCCGTCGCTACCATTAGAACAACGAGGCAGCCGCCTAGGGCGCTGACCTCAGAGAGATGCAGTGATGACTGACCTGTCAGGGAAAACTGAAAATTCGTGGAAGAATTAAAGCCATCCAAAAAACGGGCATTACTTAAAATCAGAGTACTGAGAAAAAAAAGTGCTTGGGTATTGAGGATATACTTTCTGTCACTTGATCTTCAGTGAAAACCTCCGCTTACAACGGGTGTGAAAACAACATTAGCGCTACAAGGTAAGGACGCTTTTTAGTGGAAAGTTGGTTGAAGCAGGGTAGCTATTACATTTGTCAATAATAATAATAATAATAATAATAATAATGATGATAATGAAAATAAATGAAATAAAATAAACAACAACAACACGCCATGATGATAAATGAGCCTTCACCCGCCCCAAACTAACAATGCTTTGCGAGCAGTTGATAATCGCAGTTCACCTTGGTAGAAGGAAATACTTAACGATGCCCAGATGTCAAAGACGCACGGGCGACAGAAGGGGTTGTGTCAATCAGCAGAAGAGGGACCCCCGTTCCGGCGGAACTCTAATGGATATCCAGCCGGGGCAACACCGTCCCCTGCGGTGTCTGAAGGAGATCGGCGAACCCTCGGCCACTTCTCTTGATCTTTGATGTTTGTTGTGCCCCAGACGGACCCATGAGATTACATGTAATGTTACAGACAGCATCCTTCTATCTCGATAGACCGGTGGTTTCGAAATTTTGGAGACCTCAAGGAACACTTTTATAAAGGAAATATTCCGCCAGACCCTATTTTTAGAATTCAGTTTTGGGATTGTAATCATTGAACTACAATAATGGACCATATTATTATTATTATCATTATTATTATTATTAATGCTCCCTTCTTCAGGGTTGAGCACTCTTAAAATGGGGCAACTTGTCCATTATAAGCTATATAGCGATGCTCTTCCAACTCTAGAGTGGAGTACTCTCGAGGATGGGGAATTGCGTGTTAGTGAATATATCGCTTAAAATTCGGCCCTAATGTCTGTCAAGTTTTGCATAGGGCAAGGGTAAAATGCCAACCTCTGGGTCTTAAGCGAAAGTTTCGATCCCACTGCGTGGTTCTGGATGGGATACTGGATAGTCTATGGCCACACTGAAGAGTTGTAAAATATATATATATATATATATATATGTGTGTGTGTGTGTGTGTGTGTGTGTATAAGTTTTGTAATATTATATAGAAACTCTTATTTGAAATGATCTGCTGCCATTACATGGTAAACGTATCACTTGGCCTAGGCAATTTCAATAGAACGAATGATTTTAAAAACATGAAGCTGCTGCAGGAATTTTTTCTGTTTACGTTGTCGATGCCAAATGATACATCAACCGTGGTGGGGTATCAAATAATATATATATATATATATATATATATATATATATATATATATATATAATGTAAATATTAAGTTGTATTAATTTGAAACAGGAAAGTGGCTGTGGATGACACTAACATTCCATAACCACGAGAACTTGTAATGTCATGTAGCAACGCTAATACGATCTCAGATAAATATCTTTTCCCTGGTGTCTTACCCTACTACCTCTGTGTGTGTGTGTGTGTACTTGTGTGCATGGGAATATATGAGGTTTTACCATCTGATACCAAATTTGATAGATCGCTAATCCAACTGTATTTTTGTTTTAAAACGTGATGAATAGGGATTAGGCTTCGACCTATTGAGAAGGACGCATTTAATAGCAGCTGATTGAAGTGCATGTAGAAAGATAAATTGCAAGTTCTATCTGCTTCCTTTGCTCGTTGTAGTTGGCGTTCGAGTTTCTATTCACATGGGAGTGTTTTGTTGGGAATGAAAACATAAACATGACATGATATCGATCAAGAGATTAACAAATGAAATCGAAAAGAGAAGATAGGATTTTAAATACTCTATAGAGACTGTCACGTGAGCAACATGTTTTTGGCAGCATACAGTGTTGGAGGTGATCAATTAAAAAATTGGAAAAACGGGCGATCATTGAATAAGTTACTTCCTTTCCCTGTTGTCTGGCAGTAATCATTAGAAAAAAGCCTGAATTTCCAAAAAATAAATAGATTAATAAATAAATGAATAAATAACCAAACAAGTCTGAATGCTACCGGACACAAATATATATATATATATATATATATATATATATATATATATATATAGAGAGAGAGAGAGAGAGAGAGAGAGAGAGGCCTTTCTCAACCTTTTCCCCTTGTCCCAAGGAACGCCTTAATAAATAAATACGGGTCTGGTTCGTTTTGAAATAAGAAAAATGAGGAGATCAACGGATAAATCACTTATCTCACCTTCTGTTGGGCAGTGATCACTTGAACAAAAGGTCTGGATTTTCCAAAACGATTGTGAATGCTGGTGTATATTAGCAAACTTGAATTGCAAATTGAACCTTCAATAAACACCTATTTGGTGATGAAGGGGTAAAAAACGAAAAACAAATTGTTTTTTTTTCTAGACATAATAAAGAATAAATGCTGATATGTTCAGCCCTCTACCTCAATTGGTGTAATCTATACGTATGATACATACAGCCAGTCAGACAGTTTTACTTGAAAATGAAGAAACCTTTTTGACAGTTTTGGTTGACGGTCTCCACTAGGATTTTAGATATAATGATAGTATGGTCATAATGAATTCTATTTATGACATCACAGGCGTTTTTCATTGGAACATCTAAAATACAGAAGAAAAAAAATCTAGAGACATCAAGATTCTTGAGAATCTAGACGTTATTAATAAATACTCCCTCCCAAAAGGTTAAAAACTCTTTTTTCCTCCAAATCCTCAAAACATATTAGAAGGGGTTTAGTGGAGTACTAATGCCAATTTACAAGTCTGTGAACGAAACGGTATGGCCACGAGCCCCAGGACAAACAAACAAACAATCAAACAGACGGACACAAACACACACAAATAAAAATCGATAGAACCTTTCGCCATCTTTGATGGTTACGGTTGTTCGATATTGGGGGTTATTCTACCTCTACAACGATAGGTATTGTTCGCTTGTAATTTTAATTGGAGAATTTAGAATTCCGATACCTTGTTGAAAGTCCGATATTGTTTGTGAAGTTAAAGTTGAGTTTGTCTATGGGTGTTCATTGGTTGGACTTGTTGAGTCAATCGCTCAAGTTCAAATCGTTTTTTGATTGCTTGGTGACTGTTCATAAGTTATGTATTGACCAACACTTGAATGAATGTTTTACATCAAGAACTAAGGTCGTAAAACGGGAAACTATATTTTTCAAGTGTCAGCATGGCCTCCAAGACGAATTCTCTCAGGAGACAGGCTCGTGTAAAGTAGGGAATGGGCCCAAACGCAGCCCCCCTTGGTCGTAATTCAAACAGGGACCCTCCCATCTAAATAATTACTAGTGTAAGTAAACGAGAAATTCTATCGAATTGAATTTCATCAACAAAATTATTATTGTTACATCGTATGTTTACAAAATTTTCTCATGGGATTTGGGGGGGGTTCTATTTTTGGAAGGCTTCCTGATTATTGCTAGCGACTAGCTTCAGCCCACTCAGCACACCATTTAATCCGGCTTCGCCCAGAACAGATAGAAAATGGAGCTCCCATTTCAAACTGTTCATTAAATATTTTTTAATCACTACTAAATACTCATGGCTGTTATGTTTAAACGATGCACTCATAATCAACAGAATGAAATAAAAGGACTTGAACGACTTATGAAGAAAGTGAATGGCAAGCAATTGTCTTCAAAATGAATGTATAAGACAAAAGAGTACAGCACTGTAATAAGAAGCTGTAAATACAATAGCATAACCATGTCTATTATGTACCTTGGAATTCATCTTTATTAATATATTATTATGAATTTTCTTTAGAATATAAATATTTTGTGCGAAAGGTTCCCTCCAGACATCATTTACAATACCAAAATTCTTTAAACATTTCCAACATTTAGTTTTGTATGAAAGAAAAGTATACAATTTTCTTCATACAAGCACACATCGAATATTCAAATTCACACAATATCCAATTCATTAAACATTTGCCTTAGCAATGGTGTAATAAACATAAGGCTTTTTAATCTCATCTACAATTCTATTATTAATTTTCACCTTCATCCTGACTTTCAGTTGATTTCTATCACATCTTCGGTCCGTAATTCTTCAGCGACGATTAAACAGCGCTATCGGAAAATGAACAGCCAACCTACAGTGAGATTGAACTCACATCTCCTAGTCAGTGGGGCAAGATATGTGCTTGGTCGCTTTCACCCATTCAGCCACTGGGACTTCATAGCTAAGCGGGAGCTGATTTTACACCTTGAACCTAACTCCCTATGTTCGATAATCTGCGCTTGTTAAGGTTCACATTTGTGACTTGGTAGTGTTTTGATACAACGATAAATTCTCTCCATCATTGATTTTTTATTTTTGCAAATTCATTCTTTGATAACGTATTGCATCATTATTATTTTTGACAAACTTATTACCATCATAATTGCTGAGAGCACTACACGTTTTGATAAGCTTTCCCATTGACCTACCACCTAATAGTTAAATTTTCTGATATTCAATCTACGTACTCCAATTTACACCCACCGTATATCCGTGTCCTCTCAGTCCTTTAAACTATTTTTGGGGGGTACCGAATACACTAGGATCTACTAGCTCTATACCACGCATAACCTGAAACATTTTCATCATGACTTCCCCATCTCCCCTTCTTTCTAATGTCAACATTAACTCCTATAACCTTACTTTCATAACTCATACTTCTTTGACTCTGATACCAATTTAGTTTCTACTCTCGGGACTTATTCTAAAGGGTCCCCCTTTGCCTCTCCCGGGTAAGGGTCGGATAGACCCCCCCCCTCTGTATTGTATGCCAATCTCAACTGTCCCTCTGCCCCCTCTCTGTTCTGAGGTCAGCTTACAATCGCTATTAATCATCAGTTTTTACTCATTTCAGTATATATACACACATTCTTTGAGATCTCAGGAAATTCTTGAGTCGACTTTGGCTCCTGAATCCCCTTCGAAACCCTTGCTACCCTCTGCTTATAGGCTCTGGGTGGCCGAATGACACGTCGTAAATCTGGTAGGAAAAACTGGTTTGCCACCCAAAGGAGTTAATATTTATACCCCACAATATGTGTACGTACGTAAGAAGTGTTGATATAAGTAATGAATATGGTTTGGGGAACATCTTGTAGAAGATCCCAGTGACAGTTATAACTACAATCAGTGGCGTAGCAAGGGTTTCTAGCGCTCGGGGTTAGTTGTGTTCTATTCTTGGGTAGGGCATGATTATTGATTGACAGGCACAATAGGCCAGAGGGCCAGAGGAAAATTCGTGCCCCGTCACACCTGTGCCCGGAGGTGGGGGACTGTCGCTTCTGACACCGATTGATGAAACAAGATATATGTCTGTTACAGCGAAGCGTTACTCGAGCAGGAGGCACTTGGTTGGCTCCCAAGGGAGGAATTGCAAATCTTAGTAGTGGGGAGGGATTTTAGCTAGGGAAAAAATTAAGGAGGAATTAATTGTTTCAATAATTACGACTGTAAAAACATAATGTTGAAAAGAAAATCACTAAATAGCAATTCAGAATGGGATGGGTATCAAGAACTGGGGTTGCAAGTGGGGATGTGACCTGTAAGATCCTGAGAACCACTGTTGTAGAGGCAAGTTGGTCTTGTATTTATCTAAATTTTAGCTAATTATTTTCTCGACCTAGACCAGGGTTTCTCGACCTTTGTTTCACCTATCGTCCCCATTGGTTATTTTTTTAAAAAGAAATCGATCCCCTGACCCCCTTACCTAAATTCTTGATGAAACTAAAATAATACTCGTGTTATTTATTCAATGTGACCCTTGTGCCTGATGTTTTACTGCTTGTATGTGCTATTCATTTACTCTCCCACCGGAGGAAAATGTGACACAAGGTTGAGGCTTTACATGGGGAAAATAGGAGTCACCCTGGAAAAATAGCTCCAGCTGACGCGACTTTGCTTGCTGAACAACCTATGCAACCACCGTCACGAAAGCGTCAGGACAATCTCTACCTGTTCCGTTAAGTGCAATGGAACAGTGCTGCCCCTGGGCCTTATTTATTTACTCTCCCACTAGAGCAAAATGTGATGCAAGATCGAGGCTTTACGTGGGGCAAAAACGAGACACCTATCCAAAAATGGCTCCAGCCGACACGACTTGGGTTTGCCAAGCAAGCAAAGCAAGCAAAGCAACCGCCGCTACGAAAGCGTCAGGCACGAGCCCGACCTGTTCTGTTAAGTGCAATTCAACAGTGCTGCCCCGGGGCGCCGTATTCCCCGCAGCTTGGCCGAGTAATAGAAAGAGAACCTGAAGGTTCCCAATGCGTGTAGCAATGTGCAGCCTCAGTATAACCTTATTGGTTGACGCATTGCACCGGCGCACTCTGTCTTTGACACACACTCTCTTCGGCCCATTCGGCAGGCAAGTGTCAGTACCGGCGCTTCGGTCCTGGTCGGGGAACAGACACCACACCCTAATCCATGCAGAATAGGCTAGAAAAAGGCGTGTTTGTGTGAGTGTTTGTGTTTGAGTGTGTGCGTGTGTGTGCTAAAAATAAACATTTTGTAATTTACCAAGTGGATGAGTTGAGTGCCAGTATTTGTTGACTCTCCCGTCATAAAAAAATCATCCATTTTTTTTTTTTTTTTGTAAGGAAAATTCATCTGAATGTGACAATATATCGCCCTCCATCCAAACTTTTGCCCATATTGAGAATGACTGACCTAAACACATAACATTGTTCTCTTCATTTGAAAGAACAAAAAATCTGTAATTCGCATTTTTACAGTCACCAAAATACCACATTTAGTATATGATACTTGAATCTCCTCGTGATAACTGTACAGTTATAAGACTGCACTTACAAAATGAAGTCATGACGAGATGGGGAAAACACAATGATGAAACTAAACAAAAGTTTAGATTAGAATGGTAAACTCCATCCCTACCTGCCTGGGTAACTGAGCCCGACCCAAGCTTTTAAGAGACCCTAATCAGAGTTGCCTTTAGGGGGACCCCACCGCCTCTTGCTCCATCTCCACCTCTTGGGGGCCATCTGGTGGCTGCAGGACCCTAAGCAGAATCTTCGTTCACTTAAGCCTTCGATCGGCTCCCTTGGGTGACTACGAGGTCTTTTATTTAACAATGAAAAGTGCCATCGAAGTGTTAAAGTGCAGGAGTGTCTTTTCGTGGTGTTGGGACACGTATGTGACCGGCATTTGGGGATGCGGGAGGTTAATTAGGGCTGACATACAGTAGATGAAGGGACTTATATATTTGGACGGCAGAGATCTCAAACGGAGAGAAGCAGAAAGAATCATCTGCTGGAGATGTGCTTCGTCCAGGAAGGATAGCGACGGTGAAATGGCCACGCACACGTACACACGCACACGTACACACGCACACGTACACACACACACACACACACACACACACACACACACACACACACACACACAAAGACTGACCAGTATTATTCTGCCAACAACTACTCTCTCCTTGCCCCATCTCCCTTAGAAACCCTCAACCAAAACTGTTAATTTAACGCAGGTTTCTCGAGTTTTTAAGTAGGTCTGTCTGGTTGAGAGGATGACTATATATGTATGCATCGTGCATACAGCCAACACCAACAGAGGTAAAAAGCTGAAAATTCAATCATTTACTCCTCTTAATGTCTAGAAGAAACTTCTTTTTTCAAAATTTCCCCCATGAACAACTTTTCAAGGGGGGTTCAATTTACAATGTAAGTTTATGCTAAAGTAGTCCTTTGATTTGTGTCCGGCAACGTTCACGCTTTTTTTTTTTTTTTTAATTTGGTCTCTATTAGTGATCACAGTCCAGCAAAAGGGAAGAGGAATTACTTATTCTCTGATCCCTCTTTTTTTAATTGATCAACCCCAACATGGCATGCAGCCAAAAGACGTTGCTCGTGTGACGGTTCCAGTTGGTTAACTAAACAGACCTGGTTGTGTTTTGTAAAAAGGAAGCCCCGATTAAGACCGAGAATAAAAAAAGAGACCTGCTATCTTTCGACACATCGAGTTAGCTTTTTTATTCCAAAGGGAATGAAGACAAGTAACGTTCACAGTCCATATTTTCGTCCACAGCGCTCTATTTATTTATCTATTTATTTATTTATTTATTTATTATTTATTTGTCTTTACTCCCCCGACATTGATTTCCCCTGGGAGGAGGGCAGCATGCAGAGAATTTTGATAAGGCCCTCTTAGGGCAAGTGAAGGTTGAGAGTTTGAACCTTATTGTGGCTGGGAAATCAAGGGGTCACTGTGAACTGTATCTGCTTAGGACGAGTAAAAATATTACCTCGTAATTCCCAAATTGTGTGCCGCAGCTCCCCAGGACGTCGAATTTAGCTCTCAGGGGCGCCGCAGGATATCAAAAAAATATATCATAATATCAGGAAATGGTTATTTGATCCATAGATGCACGTCACGATGACAGGAAGCTACATCTAAATAGCTCGTCGGGAAATCCCATCCAGTTTCGAACTACGTCGTTTCACCACGAGATGATGCTCAGACGATAGTTTGATTACAAAATGTGGAAAAAAAACCTCTTCAGTGAACGACTGGCTCATCAATCTCACTGCTCGTAATTATGATTATTAAAACAACACACACGCACACACACATATATATATATATATATATATATATATATATATATATATAGAGAGAGAGAGAGAGAGAGACAGACAGACAGACAGACAGAGACAGAGAGATAGATTTAAACTTTTTTATTAGTTTAAATTCAATGATTCATTATTATTTTTCACTTGAATAATCTAACCCCATGAAATTAAATCCAATAGTTTATTATTTTCTGATTTTGGGGTGCCGTGAAAGATCCTCATACACTATAATTCGGGAAAGTTTTGGAACTACTGCCTTGGCCTTTGGAAATATATCTCTATGCTTCTCCTCCCATGGAAAATTGGCTGTGGATGCCCCTAGGAGTTGCTTTCAGAAGGTCTCCGACGAACACGAGGCAGCTCTTGCCAAAGACATCTCCCGACGACCATTCGTATTAAATTCCGATACAGAAACAACTCAACTACACAAAGAAGGACCTATGAGAACCCAATATTGTACGATGACGGAGAATGCTTCATTTTTTGACACTGAGGATGCAACAATAGAAATATTGATAAAAGTAGATTTTTAAAAAATTTCTTCTCGCCTGGGGCGGACAGCAACCTCACCATTCTCGTTAGTCCGTCAGACAAGAAGCTGGGGAAGAAAAAAAGAAAAAAAAGACAGAACACCTTCAAGTGGGTGAATGTGTCCCTGTGTCCGTTTATTATTAGGAGAGCAAGCCAGGTGTCTTGCAGAACTTGGCCGTGACTCACCAGCAAATAATAGGCCATTAACTTCGGAATTGCAAACGGCCGTTTAAGTTATTATGTCCAGCGGGGCTTTCGGTCTAAAAGGAAAACCTAGGGAGGTGGTGAAGAGGGCGAAAAGAGGGTGGAAGATGTGATTGGAAAAGACATTTTGATTCCTTGAGAATGAATCACATGACTTCAGTGACACAGATACTTCCGGCCAAGTAGAGTCACTATCTGTACAATTAATGCTAATAATAAGAGTACCATTATGTCGTCCCCGAGGTCCACGTGCCGAGTGCAGAATACGTGACAGCATTCTTACAATCTATCTATGTATCTACCTATCACTGTATACCGATAAGTCCCAATCTGTTTCTATCTATCTATCTATCTATCTATCTATCTATCTATCTATCTATCTATCTATCACAGTATATTGGAGGAAAAGGTCAATGTTCCTCTTTAATCTAAAGAGGATTAAGTTTCACCTGTTCGTGTTCTGTCTTCAAAGGTTCTCATTGAAATTCAACGATATGTTGTGGGAGGTTGGGTCATGGACTAAGGGGAAAAACTGATTAAATTTTAGAGTGGATCCGGGAATTTCTTTTGCAATTACCTTCCTGCATCGTAAATATATATATGTATATATATATATATATATATATATATATATATATATATATATATATATATATATATATTGATTTTCATTCGAATTCTACTGACAATGGCATTGGCAGAGATATGCGCTCTCCGATTGCTGTGTCAATCAATGTTTTTTCTTCACGACCCCTTTTGATGAGCCGATTCTTTTTGCGACCTTTGACTTCATGTTTTAGTTTTTGTATCGTAGTTGTATATGAATTAATTTTCTTTCTAGTTTTTCTGCAAAGGTATGCGATACGCACTACTTTATTGCTTTCTTCTTTCAACTGTATTTTAAGGAGGGGAAAAAAGTCGATATTTCTTAGTTGAAGTTTCGTCAGAACGTGTCTTGTTGCATGTCGTTTTTGGGTTTTTTTTTTTAAACTTTTGTCGCCGGTCCAGTCGTGAATGAAGTCATTTTTCATTGTTTCCAGATAGATAAGGGTAACAGCTGTCAAGATTTTTTGAACGGCATAGATACAAAGCTTTTAATGCTTTTTTTATTATCTGTTCATCGCCAGAGCTTTTTTTTTTCTTTCTTTCATCATCGGTCACGAGTAAATTGAAAAAAAGAAGAAAAGAAACAATTAAAAGAAACGGCAACACAGGTCTAGTTAGTCACTCAATAGAAAATGTCACGTGACCAACCACTTTTGATAAGCACGCAGTGTTGGAAGCGGTCAATTGAAAACGAATTGGAAAAAAAAAGATGTGATCAATGAATTAGTTATTTCTCTCACATTTCGTTTGGCAATGTTCATTGAAAATAGTCCAAAATAAGATTTTAAAAAAAAAACTAAAAAAAACTAGCGTGAACACTGCCGGACACAAACTAAGGGACCAATTCAGCTTAAACTTACATTGAAAATTAAGCACCCACAAAAAAGCGGGGGGAGACAAACAAACAAATAACCGTTTTTTTTTTGTTTTTTTTTTTTCTAAACATATTATGGAGTAATTTAATTTTCTGCCCTCTAGCTCCATTGGCGTGGTCTGGGCGCGTGATACATACGTTCGTATATATATATATATATATATATATATATATATATATATATATATATATATATATATATATTTAGCTAAATCAACTTAAAAACTGGAGGGATCTATGTTAGTGATGTTGACAGTTCTTAGTTGACTGTTTCGAAAAAATTATCACTCAGGATATGAATTCTCCATTAAGTAAATATGCAGAGATATTTTTATTCATTTTTTTCTTTCCTTCTTTTCTCTCCCCACCCCTCGTTTCTGTTAAAAGTTTCTCTCTGTCTTTTGTCTCTTTGTACTTCTATTTGATGGTTTGTTTGCTTTGTTGGGCGAACCATGGAAAAAAGAAGTAAACGAGTAGAGACAAATGTCGAAGACACAGCTTTTATAACCGACATCTTTTTTTTTCCTTTCATTATTTTATGGTGTTCACGTGGGGCGGCTTGTAAGAGGCAGAAAGGTTTCACACACTTTTGAACGGAAAATCTTGATTATCTCCCTTTGTTTGATTTACTTTTCTTTCTTTTTTTATTGTGTGTTCTGGCGATTGTTTATTTTTTTTATTTTTTTGTTTGTTTGTTTGTTTGTTCTTTCGTCTCTTTCTTTCTTTCCTTTCTTTTTGGTCTTTTCCCTCTTTCTTTGTTTGTTTCTTTGTTTCTTTCTTTCTTTCTTTCTTTCTTTCTTTTCTATACTCTATTCCTGCTTCTTTCTCCTCTTCTTTTCTTATCTCCATTTTTCTCTCGCTTCTTTTTCTGTTTCTACCTTTCTTTCAAATTGCTTCTTCACCCCAACATGTGCACGCACACACGTACATTCTCTCCCTCTCTCACACACACACATTCTCCCTCACACAGACGCACACACACACACACACACACACACACACACATATATATATATATATATATAAAGAAACGAATGGAGCAGATATAGACCGTGAATAAGCAAAATGGAAATTTGGAGTTGGAACAGTTATTTGGGCCTTTGCATTACCGGCGGCTGTTTGGTTCAATCGTAAGAGCAACGCTACGTTGAAGCAGCCACCCAATGTATGTATATATGTAAGAGATTACTTGGAAGTAAGGAAAAGCCAAACAGATTGATGATTATTTTCCAATTATTATCTTGAATAGAAAAAGAAGAGTATACAACCAATACACTCTCCCGATAGTCACTTATAGAGCTGAAACATGGAACCTAATCAAGAGGCAGACCTACAAACTGAGAAGCATGCAACGTGCACATGAGAAAATCATGCTCAACCTTACATGGAGAGATCAGAAGACAGCTCCGTATATCAGGGAGAAAACAGGAGTCCGGAACATCATAGAATCTATTAGAAAACTTAAATGGCAATGGGCAGGCCATGTTGCAAGAATGGCTGTCAAACGATGGACATCATGACTTACAACATGGATCCCTAGAGACCAAATTCGAAACTGAGGCTGACAGAATACAAGATGGAGATTTGAACGAAACTAATTCAGAAAATACTGGCTCCGTGACCCCCATGTGGAAAGTCTATGTCCAACGACAGACGATAAAAGACTGATGATTATAGTTAAAAAGGTATTTTATCATAGTTGTATTTTACAGCTCAGAGAGAATATTACTCTGACCGGTCAAGGATGGTGTGAAAGATTCTAGAACACCATCTCAGCTTTTACTTCGACCACTGAGGACGATAGGAAATAGGGAGCCAACAAACAGGCAAACATATAACGCATGTGTATGTTTGTATTTGTAGATATGTCTGAAGATCAATGTAGATATCTTTATCTACGAGCACAAACGTCATGCTCTGGTTACGTTTTCACCAGTGGCAATAATTGTGATGGTCACAGCTTGCTTATTCCCCACACACTCTGTCCACTGTTAACTATTCTACACTATCCTAACCATCTCTCTCCCTCTCTTTATAATCATAAGTGCGTTATATTTTTCTTTCCGTATTTATGATTATTTTGTTGGATTAAATATCTGTTTCTTATCAACATAATTGTCTGCGTTGGGAATCAATCGAGCAGATATGGACATTGAATAACAAGTTTTATATATAGCTGTTATTTTGACTTTCGCCTTACCAGTGAGCTGTTTAGTTCAATGGTAAGAGTAGTGTCGCTTTAAGGTGGCATCATATCAGTCGTCGGTTCGATTCCTGCAGTTCTCAATTTAATTGATATTCTATTTACGCTGTCTTGGCCAAATGGATTTTCAAATAATATAATAAGAAAATATGGTCACGGACAGGTTTCTTCTAAGAAAAAAAAAGCCGGAGAACTTGTGTTCCAGAAAAGTTCTGGCACCCGAGTTTTATCCTAGTTCTCAAATGATTCTCCAATAACATTCCTGACTCATACACAATCAATTTTATACTAAATGTTGAATGCTTCTTTTTTTTTTTTTTTTTTCCTTTCTGTCTTTTCTCCTCGGCACTGAACTAGGACACCTAGCTATCGCAATGGATTTTTTTTCTGTCAGCAGCATGTGTTGTCGTGTTGTTCACTGGCGGTAGTCAATGCCATAGGAGTTTAAGACTTCTAGGAACCTCGTCCGTGCTGTTCCTATGTTTTGCTAGCCCATAAACAGCTAATCGAATCGTAAGCATTTGGTAGTCAATAAATCCTCCACCCTCAAGACTTGCAGACGTCGTAGATATTTATTTGGTTAAGCGTGATATCCATGCTTGTGACATTTTGCCATGTTGAGGACTTTGGTGTTAGTGATGAAGTCGCTCTTGTGTACACCGAAAATAGTGCAGAGGCAGCACTGACGGAAACATTCCAATTAAGCGATTGGTGAACTACGATTAAGCACAACATAAGAGGATGTCTTGTCTAAGAGCCTTGTCGACTTTTGCTTGTGTACCTTTTCCTAAGGCTGTATCTCTCTAGATGTCTGGATCAGTGATGTCACAATTGTAGTCTGCGGACTCCTGAAGGACTGTCAGATAATGGTCGGAGTCTGCAGTTTAGAATTCAAATTATTGCCATGAATTTAGAATCAGGACAACTGAACTCAACAATAAGCCCGCTGCCGAACACTGAGTGAAGATCTGTTGCGAATCTCACACAGTTCAGGCGAAAATTTGGGAAATGAATTGGAAAAGATCAATCCTGAACTGCAAGTATGTGCTAGAGCGTCAGAACAATCTCCAGATTCAGGTTTACCAATGTGCAATTGTTTTAATAGATATTGCTATTACGACTTCCTGAAAAGGCCACTCGTGACTGGAAGTTGTGATACAATTCTATATACTTACTTGTGAGGTAAGCAGATATTCATGGAGCGAATGAGGTATTATGATGAACCGGAAGAATGAAATTGAAGTATAATTTTTTTCTGGTAAAAGGATTAATGTAAAATGAGTTTAATCATTAGTTCCCATCTGTGGTCCGCTGGATTGGAGGTGTGTCGCAAAAACACACCTCGTCCGAAATTCTGTGACAGATCTCCTGTCCGGTGGGCTCCACGATCTCGCTTAGCACAGCTATCGAATATTGAAATTATTCTACGCAGACCTGTATTAGGATTTGAATAAATGTAAACCATTGGAAATAGAAAGATTTTTGAAAATGTTTGGAAGGCGGAAAGCTGCTTATTAGATACTTAAAATTTTTTTTTTTTTTATAGAAAGAGTCCTCGTGTTTTTGAAGTTTTGAATCCATTGCTCTAGGCACGTTTGTACGGTCTTATTTCGTGTACGTAGCCCCAGGGGGAGAAATGTATCTTCGAACTTCTTTAATGAGCTTCAACCTTACCACCATTTTTCCACGTGGGGTTTACCAGTTGATGATAATAATGGTTGACGATGTTTCGTCTAATAAAAGATGAAAATTGAATAAAGATTCTATTGTCATGTAAATGGATTCTTCGAGAATCGTCATTTTTTTTTTTTTTTTTTATTCTGGTGAGTAAAACTGAGAGGAAGGGACAGATTTGGGAGACCCCAACAAACTTGACCTTTGACCTCTGTATTTGAGTGAAGACGGAAACGGCGATTGAGGACCATAACTTGTCAGCAGGGAGACGAAAGGAGCGTTGTGCTTGCGTGTGTGTGTGTGTGTGTGAGTGTGTGTGTGTCTCTCTCTTCGTGAGTGTGTATATGTGTATGCGCAAGAGGGAGTAAGAAAGAGAGAAATAGACGGAGAGCACAAGAGAGAAATGGACGGAGAGTAAAGAGCTGTGTACCCTTGTTCTCTTCCACCGCTCCCTTCACACGCGACTATTTCCGATTGCTTCTGGGTGAGCGAGAGTGGTTCATTTGACCGTGCTGACATTCGACTATTGGTTTGAGGTGGGTCACGAAGATTCAGATCCCAGATAGTGTCGAGTGGAAATTTTCATTTTACATTTTTTTTATTAGCTTTCTAAGGTTCCTCATTGGACATGGGGCTTACCACAAATAAGTGTGAGACAGGGGAAGGCGATCGGCCTCACCATGTCACGTTGGCCCATAACTCGATGACAGTTGGGAAGAAATGGATACACGACGTTTTTTTTTCTCTTCCCCCAAGGGCATTGGCGTGAAGTGAACGCGAACCGTCACAGTCGGAGTTCGAACTTGGCTCGGCGATCCCATTCTCCTTACCATTGACCGCTGGACGACTCAAACTACCCAAGTGGATAGAGCGAGTTGGCCGCAGTGCGCAGAAGCCCTCGACCATCGAGGAATTAAATTTAAGATGGTTTGTGCGTGTTTATACATGTGTGTACGAGAGAGAGAGAGAGAGAGAGAGAGAGAGAGAGAGAGAGAGAGGGGGGGAAATAGGTAGAGAACATATTTATACAAGTATGCTCTCGTATATGTATTAATGAATCTGTCTCTTCTTATAAATGAATGCGTCATATTATTTGAAACTTTATTTGTAATGGCATCTCGATGTTAGAGGGAGACTGAGTCACTCGCCCTAGTCAGCGTAAATAGATATAAACAATTAGGGAAAAATGCGACTGCAGTAGGAATCGAACCTACGACCGATAAAATAGCCGCTTCAACGTAGCGTCGCTCTTAACCACTGAGCTGAACTACCCAGCGGAAAAGCGAAGGTTTTATTGTCCGGTTTATAACCACTCTTCTCATCCAGGTTAGATATTTGGGTCTTTGCCTTTCCGTCGGACTGTTCAGCCCAATGGTCAAGAGTAACTTTACGTTCAAGCGGCTACCTTAGTTACGTTCAAGTGGCTACCTTATCGATAGAGAGAGAGAGAGAGAGTGTGTGTGTGTGTGAGAGAGAGAGAGAGAGAGATAGAGAGAGACACAATAGAAATTCATCACGGGGTCTAAATGTATCTATCAGTTATTGAATACATACTAATTCCCAAACTGGAGAAGATCTTATTTAGTTTTTGGTTCCTTGGGCTACGAGAATCAGACTTTTTACTCTTTTATTTTTTTTAGAATTAGTATTATTTAGTATGCGACTATTGTTTACAAGTATTTGGCGTATACTATCAGGAATATCAGTGCCTAGCCGTCTATTATCATTGATATGAGCACGAATGGCACTTTGCCCAGACAAATGGCAAGTTAATCGATAGGATATGATGGTATTTGTATCAACTAATTTGATGTTTGTACATCATAGGGGACACAATTTAATAAGTATAGATAGATGTATAGATAAGTACGGGGGAGTAAGACAATGCACACACGCACACACATTTACACACACACACACACAAATGAGTCAATAACAACGTTATCTAATAATTATTTACCAAGCAAATCTAGTATCACACATTAAGTAGGTGAACATACGAGAGGAATTCCTCACTAGGCTAAATGTATCTGTCTGCATCTATCTGTAGTTGAATACGTTTAAAATACAAGTTCCTAAACTGGAAAAGATATCATATATATCATGAGCATCATTGGACACCAATCGACTTACATTTTGCACCATCTTTCCTTCTTTCTACGTGTCCTGCCCACCTCCGTTTTTGTCGCCTAATCACTATTGTTGCAATTTACCCCAGTCAGCTCTCGGATCCATGTTAATCTCTTTCTGTCACTTAGAGGTTATTTCCAGCATTGCTCTTTCCATCGATCTTTGCGTGACCCTTAGCATGTTTTTAAGTGATTTCGTTAGTTTTCATGTACGAAGATGGGATAATAAGTCTGGAGCCTTACTTGTAGTTATTAAGTAGAATTTGATCTGAAATTTCCAGTGTATATTGTTCGATCTATGTGATTAATACTCACCACTGAATTAAGTACATCGACTATGAATGAGAATATGTTGACAAATAAATGCTTTTTTTTGTATCATTAGACTACAGTCTACAGTAACTATACCAAAGAAAATATACATACAAAGACATATTTCCTGGTTTTACATAGACATTGATTAATCGCACAGATCGCGAGTGTTCAGTTTCATAAAAGCCAACCACGTTATAACCGAGCTGCAACAACAATTTAATCTATCTGTTCTGAAGCTGCATTTATCTCCAAAATAGCTAAGTATAGAACTTCAGGATCTAACCCTAGCTATTTTGAACCTTGGTTTATATTTTGGGGTCAACCATCGACCCACCTTATATCGTGAACAGCGCTATAACGAACCGCGTTTTAACAGCGGGAGGCCTGTACCAAGCCCTTGTGCGGACATCTAACGTTAGTCAATCGTGCGTAAGTAAACGTATGATTGAAATCAGGAAAGAAAGGATAGAGTCAGATAGAGGAAAGAAGAAACATTACTGGCGTGACTTCCGGCGGATGTGCGCGTTTAATTACACCGATATGGCCATGCGTAGTCCTGACCTGACAACTAGTCTAACTCTCATCTTGGTCCGGATGAGCCTCTGAATTATCAGTATGGGTTGTTACGCATCTTGTTTCGTTTGGATTTTGACAGGGTGGGTTTTACGAACCTAATGCAGCGAATTAGACAAAAGAAACCACTCGCTATCTCATCGTCTATGGTGGAAGGATTGCCTCGAAATTAAAAAGGCGGAGGCGTATTAAAAGCAATTATAAATCTGTGAGAATACTCGTTCATTCATTCAACGTCTTAGTTATGTCAATCTTTGTCAAACTCTGGTATAAAGGCTGGAGCCGACTTTGTTTTCCTACAGTAACAACAAGAA
>OY735219.1:3073774-3111274 GCA_963457665.1 Thysanoteuthis rhombus | reverse complement strand
TTAGTATCTAAGACTCGTCAATTTAGCTTGGTCATTAAGACTCTTTAAGCCTGTTCTGGAGTTTTTACTCCAAAACGTACAGTACTTCATTAGTTTCTGACGTTTCCGAACGAAGATATGAGTCTAAAAATATAAAGAGGGTAGAGGGCTTCAAGCCAAAGTTGCAAAAAATCAATTAACAGAATTACTGGAAATAATCTTCGCCAAAATCATTCGAGCTATGAGCCAATAATTTCAGAACTTTTGAAGCAAATTTGGACAGTGAAATTTGACAGGTGGGTGCCATATAAGCTCACTGGAAATCAGGAAAATGGTCCATTTCGAATTATTCTTCAAAATCTGTTGCAAAAGAGCATGGTAAAGTGGATGACGTCACTCCAAGTCCTTATCGCCTCTAAGTCTATTTAAGATATTGTAAGCGGGCCGAGTAAGTAGTAATGTGGAGCCCAAGCAGGGACATTTGAAGCAATAGCCTACGTAAGGGTACTACTTACATACTATTGCAGAAAAAAAAATTCTTGCTTTCTCCTCTATCCGAAGTTGAAGCGCTCATATAAAAGATTTTTTCGTGAAAGCCGAGAAAAGTAACATAAAACGAGCTTTTGAAAAGCGAATATATCTTTAGCAACCTTCGATGAAAAGACAACCAGATACAATCGGCACAATGGCTTCACCGTAAAGGGCCGTATCAGGGGAAACTTTTTGCAGATCTAACAAAGGAAATCAGAATGAAAGAAAACTTGAAAGTAAGAATAACCCATTTTCAAATTAATTATGCAATTATCGGCCATTCTTACGCATGAATTACACCCAAATCGCAAAATATCCGATATTTTCCCTGGAAACCAAATTAATATATGTTTTTATGCAAATATCAGACGGATGGAAAAAAGATATATTTTATCATCTCAGACTGCTAAAATGCCGGGAATTCCGGTCCTGAGATGCTTGGAAAATTGAACCCCGACTTGCATTTGCTTCAGTTACCCATTGCCCTCCCCAGAAAAAAACAAAAACAATTTGATTACTCCCTTGCTACCCAATCCCCAACAAGATTGCTTCCCAACCAAAAATTTGGTTATCTCTTGGCCTCCCAAACATCTCTCCCTTGCTGCAGCCCTGCCATGAGGAACCTCTAAAGTATTTTCCAAAGATAGCGTTACTCCAGCAAAATATCATGGTCGCCGTATGATGGTCTGCGACGGGTTAGGTCTATTTCAGTTTTCTCCCACAGGGAAGGGATATAACACTGCCAATGTTTATCTCTAAGAATTGAAAGTAAGAAGGGCACAGAATATTTCGTGGACTAACATGATTAAATGCGTTGATGTATGAAAATAAATGTAAATTTCAATCGGGAAAAATATTCCTGGATCCGCTCCCAAATCTAATCAATTTTTCTTTAGCTCATGCGCCTCCCTTCCGTAAATTTCCATTGAAATTCATTCAGAAGTTTTGTAGATATTGTGTGGACAGACAGACAAACAGATATGAGTGAATACACATACCTGTGCCAACGAATTTATTAAATTCTTCTTCAGCCAATAACCTCCCCTTCCTCAAATGTTCATTGAAATTCATTGAGAAGTTTTGGAGATGATGTGAAGACACAGACAGACAGATACGAGTGAATGCATATATAAATACATCTTCTAACTTCATTGGCTGGGGTGAAAAAAAAAAGGAAAAAAAAGAAGAAAGTAAAAACTATGTCATTCGCGCATGCGCAATGTAGTTAGTGTGTCTGCCCGTAAGACAAGAGAGGTTTTTAGTGAGAGTGATGGCGGTTGTAGTCGTGCTGGTTGCGAGTGTCTTAACTCTCGCATTTCTTGACTTGGGTTACATTTGCTGGGGAAAATCTCTCGGGGAACTGATTTCTATAGATAATCGATTGTAACGTGCTTTATATGATTTGAAGCGGAGGATCGATACAACGTTCAGTTAGCGGAGAGGAAGAAAGAAAAAGAAAAAAAAATAGCGTCAACAAGTTTCGTCATTTCGACGCGAGGAAGAAATCTATTTTCGAATCTCACCAAAAGTTGAAAAAGGCACTTAAAGCAAGGCCTTGACCGAACAGAAAACGTATCATTTTCAACAATTTTCCGTTATTAAATTTACTAGTCATTACCTGTAATAAAAAAAAAAATTCACGGATATATTAGAATTTCTTTGAGAGGATCTTTCTTTTTTTCTTTGAGAAAAGAAACTAAATACACACACACGCACATGCACACACACACAGATACATGCAATATATATATATATATATATATATATATATATATATATATATATATATATATATATATAATATATATATATTGCATGTCTATGTGGCTGTGTATATATATATGTGTATATATACATATATACATATATATGTCAGGTTGGTCCCTAAATAGAAACTGTCAACTGACCAACTTCTTTTGGCAGTATGGCATGTTTGGGTTGATCAATTAAAGATTGGAGAAAAGGGTCGATCAATGTATAAGTTACCAGTTTATTCTTTTGTTGGGCACTGATCACAAATTTAGCCTGATTTTTTTTTTTCAAAAATCAAGCGTGAATGCTACAGGACAGAAACTGGGGGACCTATTTAGCATAAACCCTACTTTGGATATTGAACCCTCTACTAATAAATCTATTAAGGGGGTGGGTGGTATTTAAAAGAACGAAAACGGAAAACCAAGCGTTTCCTCAAAACCTTATAAGAAGTGAATTTTTTTAATTTTTGAGCTCATTAGCTTTGCTGGTGCGGTCTGTACGCATGATACATACATACATACACAGATACACAGCCAGGCAGACCAACTTAAAAACTGTAGAAACGTAGATAATTTTGGTTGACGGTTCGTAATATATAGCTGAATAAGGCATTTGAGCGAGGCCACTGTTGGCCTTGACCGAACGTTTCCTTTCAGCAGTATTCCATTATTAAATCTATATCACTTCCTGAAATATCCGCTTCGGCAAGAAATCAATAGTGAAGAAAAAAAAGTCAAAATCTTTTTTTCTTATTTTACAAAATTCTTCAGTTCTTCGCGAATCTTGTAAGTAATGGTGGAACGCTTCTTTTTCTGTTCGCCTCAATACCATTATATCAGCATAAACTGAGAATATTTTTTATCCTCAAAATTTAGAAATTTCAACAAAATAAAAAATTGATGAAAAAATAAAAACCGTGTCAATCTAAGAAGATATAAGTTTCGTGCGAAGAAGTTCAAGAATTTTAGATCAAAATCAGAGTTGACGCCTTTACTCTCAGAAAAGCCATCACTAAAATATATTAGTTCAAGTTCCATTTCAACCTACGACCTAGAAAATCGCTGGATTTGATGCTCAGTACTTCTTCATGACATTTCATATGGTGATGGGAATTACTCCACGACGTCCTTCACCTTACCTACTAACTTACTACAGGTTGTACTAAGTTTTCTCCCCGTTTTTGAGCCCAACCTTCAAATAAGTTCCTTGTAGGTCAAGTTTACAATGAAAGTTCATGCTATATAGGTCCCTAGTGTGTGTCCAGCAATATTCGCGCTTGTTTTTTGTTTGTTTGTTTTTTGGATTCAGACTTTTTTAGTGATCACTTCGCAACAAAAGGCAATGGAAACAACTTATTCATTTATCCCCCATCCCGCCGTTTCCCAAATTTTTAATTGACCACCCCCAACACGGTATGCTACGAAAAAAGACGTTGATTACGTGACGGTTTACATCGAGTGATTAACCAGACTTTTTTTGTTGTTGTTCTTTTTTATCTGTTTAAATACTTGAAATGTGTTTTGATGTTTTTTAATTGGAACTTTCTGAACAGTGACATCTGCAACTTCAAATAGAATATTTTCCTTTTCTTTTTCAACCTTTTGCCGACATGCTGTTAATTTCAGGAACAATTAAACCATGTATTCGTGGAAACTATCACGAGATTCAATCATATATCAAGAATTTTTTTTGCTTCTGTCAATCAGACACTGTCAGGTGTGATCACTACGGGGAGCCTTTCAGACCCACCTTCCTACATACAAATCTTTGACGTCATGGCTCACAGATACATACATATATACTTAAATAGACACACACACACACACACACACACATATATATGTATGTACACACACACACACACACACACACACATATATATATATATATATATATATATATATATATATAAATATGGGGTTGCATGCATGTTTATGTATGTCAGGGTGTGTGTGTGTTGATGCATGTCTTTAGATTTATATATATATGTGATATTTACAAGGATATTTTAACGAGTAAATGAGTAAAAGAATACATATATATATATATATATATATATGTGTGTGTGTGTGTGTGTGTGTGTAAACTCTGGTGTATGTTGCTTTGTATCTCCGGTGTGCTTTGTGCTACGTATGCACAAACACGTATCTGATTGTCTATGAACAGCAACGGTCGGTAAAAGTATTTTTGGTTCAATCTAGGGAATGGTTCCAATTGTAAGTTGCGAAGTTTCACACCCTCGCTCATTCGGTGTTACAAATGACGGTCCAAAAAAAAAAAAAAATAAGGAATATGATAATTAATGAAAAAAGATTACGATTCGGGATTATCATCTGCTGCAGTATGCCGTCTGTGTCAATGTTTGCGTTGGTTCGTATATTTAGACCCCTACATGACCATGTGGGATTCCATTAGATCGGAGTATAAGCTTAGTTCCCGGAGATCAATCTCCCAAGTAGTACCTCCTCATTCAACTAAAAAGATAGGTTCGGGGGGTACACCCTGAAGCCTGTAACAATATACCAGTGGGGTTGCTTAATTTTTTTTACCTTCACTTACATGAGAATGGTTTCCAACAATTTAACAGGGTCTTGTATCATTACTCATTTTCGTGAGAAGTTGGGTAAGTGTCGCCGTAAATATATTCATAGAATGTAGGCTCATTGTCTGAGCCAACGAATGTATAAGTATTATATACATACACGGCCAAGTACATAAAACAGTCAATGCAATGGAGATTAAGCCTATTTTCGTTGCTGATATTAACTTTGCCGCAGTCCCATCGGAGCGAGACCATGAAGAAAAAAATAGATAAATAAATAAATGAAATCCTCTCTGATAGAATAGTCCCACCCCTCTGACTATTTCCTCTCTTCCCAGATTTTGGTGTCTCGGATTTCAAGCAACTCTTCCCACAATATCGTCTGTTTAGGACAAAAGATTTTAAAAGATAAGACCCCCACACACACAAAAAAAAGGAAGGAAGAATGAATGAATAATAAATAACGAAGTAAACGCTATTTGTTACGACCAAATCGTGTTGGACACACCGGTTCTCATATGATCGCTGAAGTTGAGCCACGCCAAGACTGATCAATACCTTGATGGGTGACTGTCTTGGAATACCAGGTGCTGTAAGCAGTCGGGGATCATGTCAAGAGAATTCCGTCGCGATCCTGTTTATCCCTCGGAGGAGACTGATCTCTACACAACGCTCACTAACGCAAGTCAGGAAACTCCCCCTCCCCTATCCAATGATTGGGCTGGCTGCAAGCGACAAGAAAAGAATAAATGAAGCGTTACCGAGGATTTTGTCAGTCTGACCCAGAGATCAAAATGTTCAACCGATATTCCAGACATTTTGAGGACCATGCAACGTGCACATGAGTGAATTATGCTCAAACTCATATGGAAAGACCACAAGACAACAAAGACAGAAGACAGGAGTCAGAGACATCAAAGAGTCCGTTAAAAAACTCAAATGACAATGGGCTGGCCATGTCGCAAGATTGGCAGACAACCGATGGACATCACGACTCACGACATTGATCCCCAGAGATCACATGCACGATTGAGGCCAGCAGAGTTCTAGATGGAAAGATTGGGTCTGACAAATTTAGAAAGTACTGGCTCCGCGATGTCCTCGATAGAAAGGTGTAACGAATCGTGGGGAAGGTCTATGTCCAACGACAGACGTCAAGAGACTGATGATGATGATGATGATGATGATGATGATGATGATGATCCGAAACATTTATACTTATGCTTATAGTCGAATGACTAGATTCGTGATGGTAAGTACACGGAGTAGCCAATATGAATTCAGCACGTTTCTTGTTTTGTCATTAAAAAAACCAAAAAAACGCTAAACCATTATGGCCATTTGGGGCGTGTTTCTGAACCTTTTTAACACCTTTTTCTTCATGTGCTTCAGCTATTTTTGACAGTTTTTATTTTTTGCCATTTCTTTGAATATTAGCGCTTTTTTGCTGTCAAACTTCTGTGAAAATATTTTTTCGTTTGGCAACACCGGTTAAGGGCATCTACAAAAATGTTGTAACATATATTCGTATTCATGCCATCAACACAAGGAACACCAATTAGTCAGTGATTGGTAGGTTACTCCTAAGATTCAGATGACATTGCTTAAAGGTACACGAGGCAAAAAAAGGGGACGTGGGAGCAGGGAGATTGTGTTCTGCCAATCACCCTAGTGGGGACGGGCAACCTGTATTAAAAATCAGTATGCAAAATCCAGTTGTTTTTTTACCCCGGTTTGGATAAAGGTACCCGTTGGGAAACGCGCAACTATCTGTTACTCTGTGAATTCTTGCCTTATAGATATTTATTAAGCTTAGCTTAATTCAGGACAGAAGCAAATGTAGGGGATTATAGGGATGAGAAGATTATGTTCCGCCAATCTTCCATCGCAGCTACCATGAAAATTATTTTTCGAGGTCTCTTGGGTATCAATCCCAACTCTCTGTTTGGATTAGCCTGAGATGCCACGGAATATATATATATATAATCTGCATAGAACAGTGCGGAAGAATTATTCTAAATCCAAGTGAGCAGACAGTATTCCATTGAGATTTGAAAATTGTGAACTCTCTCGACTGTGTGTCAACTAGCGAAAACTGACAACTCAAGACTGGCATTGTTCATAGCCCCCTTTAACGTGTTCGCTGCAAGACACACATGTGCTTCGTGTCGTGTATTGTCCCAGATGCACATCTGCGTCCATTCCTCAATTTTATTCAAGGCAACATATACAAATAAAACTCAGTTCAGCCTTGTGACAGTAATGAACGTGTTAAATCAAAATTCGAGGGAGAAATATTCAACTCAGGCAATAAACAAAGAGGCATTTTTGAACAAATAAAACCAGAATTGCTACGACCAACTGAAGCGAAAGGCATTATTATACAAAAGCCAATGGAAATCCATCGGCTTTAGTCATAATCTTCTGCAAGTGGTCAAGTTTAACGATGTGTGAGTCGGTTTTATTACTCGATCAAAGGCCGATTCATTGGCGGTAAGAATGTGACTGAATTTACTGTATATAATGTCTGGATTTAAAAAGCTGTGTTTTTCCTCCGAGTCGAAGTACCAGTCCCACAGCATACATTGACGACACAAAAAGTAGGTGTCGGCCAGGTTGGGTGTCTGATGCTCACACTGGTTTTATTATTTGTGTCAGATTCAATGGCTAGTGTTTCACTAATGCTTAAAAGCCATAGACTGCAGTGTTAGTGTACGTTCTCTAGGGCGTTTGTTTGATATTTTTTTCTTTATTGTCGTTCATGTTTAATGCGTCTCTGACGTAATTCAGATTGGCTAAAATCGTGTTCGTAATCACCTTTTGGGGACAGAAAGTTCATTGTGCCTCCTTTATTGATTATTCTTTTTTTGTTGTTTTTGTTTTGTTTCGTCGTGCACTACTTGACTGGCGGGGGGGGGGGGTTGTGCAACTCACAGGGTTCAGAAACAATTGTCAGTGGTAAGAAATGGAAGATTTTAGAGGTTCAACATATCCGTTCAAATTCCTCTTGCTTGAGCAAACTTAGCGTTAGATATTCATGCCAATAAAACGGTTTTACTGACTGATATTCAGGAGGGGGTAAAGAAAGAGCACACTACGCCAATCTGGCAGGTAAGGAGCGCTCTAACAATCAAAATTAAAAACCGTGGTTTATAGCTGAAGTGAAACGGAAACATTGTTGGACGGCCTCGAAGCCAAATGCATAACTATTGCCACCCCCAAACTCAACAATATATATATATATATATATATATATATATATATATAGTACAAATCAGGAATATTGAATGATGTATAGAATAAAGTAACATCCATGTTCAATACATTATGATAATACCCTATATAAACTTTAAAAAATACTTGTCGTACGACATGAGCTAAATATCAAAATCATAGCAGAAAGGGAAATGGCATTTGATCAACACTACCGGGGTGCCATGTTAATATAACTGTTTTGTTTTAAAATCCCTGAAACGGTTACATGGTAGACAACTGATGTTCCCAGCAAGAAAAATTCTCTCTTAGTACCAAATTCTGTGTAAAATATTTAAAAAAAAAAACAAAAAAAAAAACATCAAAGAAAATTACATTAACAGATTTTAGGAAATAATTGACTGAAATGACAAATTTTTTGAAAAAGTTTGTTTTTATATATATTTTGTTTAAAGCTGAGAAGCTTTCTAGACTATATATGTAATCATGATGATGGAAAGACTATCCAAAAATCAATACAGTGTAATCTCGTAGTAACGGTACTCATTCTGACAGTGTTATTTAATGGCACACGCGTAATAAAGGTACGTTTATACATTCACACAAGACTATAGTTAGAGATAATTTGGCAGCGAAAGCGTATGAAGATTTTAGAGCTTTACTTAATGAAGATTTGGTTCGTCCCTTTTATTTACATGTAACCTGTACATGAGACATTAGACTGTGAAAGGTGAATAAAAAGTAATTTTTGCTTGTACTTCCTGTTTCTTTGTCATTTCATTATCAGTATACCCTGTAAAAAATCCACCCGTTATGACAGCACTCAGGAAACCCCCACTCCCTGGGGATGCCGTAATAACGGGATGCGCTGTAATTTTGCACCTGATTGATGCGCATGCGCACACAAGCCTGTGAAGAAAAAAAAGTCCGTTCGAAACTCAATATTCGTATATTCGGTAAGTGGTATGAACAGGAAGAGAGACATGCATATAGTATTTTATTGATCTGGAGAAGCCATTTTGTGCTGGCTCGATTCACTAGGCATCCATTTGCTTCGTATATATCAGCCTTCTCCCTGTGGCAGTCTTGAATCCGAGCCCCCTCCCCTCCCAAACCACCGCCCTACGTTCCATAAATTAAACAGATTATAAAACAGGTCTGGTTAGTCAATCAATAAAAACTGTCATTCGACCAACCTCTTTAAGTAGCATGCAGTGTTGGGGGTGATCAATTAAAAAAATTTGAGGCAAAAGAAAAAGACGATCAATGAATGAGTTACTTCTCTGGCATCTTGTTGGGCACTGTGCTCATTTGAGAAGCCTTAATTCAAATACAACCGTGAATGGTTCCGGACACAAAATAAGGGACCAATTTAGCATAAACCTATATTGAAAATTGAACCCCCAAGTAAATATCTATTTAGGAGAGGGGGGTGTTGTTCAAAAAACGAAAAAAAAATTTTTTTTTTTGACATAATAAACAGAAATTGTTGAAAATTTCAGCCCTCTAGCTTCATCGGTGCGGCCCGAACGCATGATACAGTGCCAGCCGGACTAACTTGAAAACTAGAGAAACCTATGTTGACAGTTTTGGTTGATAGTTTTTCTAATAGACACCTTGCTTCTCACCGGCGGCAAACTGTTAAGTACATTGGAAGCTTTCCGACGTCAGTCAAAAACACACGTCACACATTCTATGCATGTGTCAAACAGACTGCGCATGCGCGTACCTCAGCCCAGACATCAGTTTTACACGTCGTGATGTAACATCGATTTATAGATTTAAAAATAACACACCCTTTTTAGCAATCATCGAATATTCCTCCGGGGAATCTAATTCAGCACACATTGAAGAGTGTTTTGTATTACATTTTTTTATCATATATACAGGGAGAGACTTATAGAATTTTTTTTCTCTTAGTGAAAACGGAAAAAAAACTGGAAGCCTCAGTAGATAATTTTCTATTTCATATCTTTATTCAGTAAAATTATATTAAAAGATGCACGTACACACATTTATGAATATGTATACACACAAATACATACTAATGTATATATATATATGTATATATATATATATATATATATATATATATATATATATATATATATATATATATATATATATATAACACATGCACACATATATATTTACATGAGTGAAAGTTTTTCCCTGAAAATGGGTGAAAGATTTTTTTTTACTGATGTAATGTATGGTATCGTGCACTATTTTGAGTTAAAGATCTACTTATACATATGCATACACGTTGTTCATGTATTATTGTTCATATATATATATATATATATATATATATATATATTTATGGATGTTGGGAAGCAATCCTTTCTCCATAATTTTGTGGTACTCTTTAGCATTTAGTGATTGATCATATAGTATCATTTCACCAACACCGCCAGCCGAAAATGCAGCCCAGATCGTAATACCACTTCAACCATGTTTTTCAGTTATTGACGTGCTGGAACAGAACTCTATCAAACCAGTCTGAATCACAGCTCCCATACTTGGCTAAAAAATGCTGTCTGTTTCTAATGTTCTTATTTGATAACCAAAGGCTCCAAGCACAACTCTTTTTTTTGAGGTGAAACCATCTTCTGTCAGTCTTCCTGTGATGCTTCTTCTGGAAACTAGCTTATTGTAAGCAGTTCGGAACTCTTGTTATAGTTTCTGCTGTCTGTGATTTCCGTCATGAAGGGCTGCATATTTTAGCCGTCATCTTGACTTGTGGTAGCACTAGGCCTGTCAGATTACGAATTTCTTGCAGTTGAACCGGTCTGTTGGAAATATAGACCAATACACTTTACAGCCGACAGTGACAAAGTACTTTTTGTAAGGGTTTAAGAATATTAGCATACAGCATCCCATACGACAAACTGTGAAAATTACGACGCTTGAAATTGTCTCGTGTTTGGTAATACCCTATTTTTTTGGTCCCATAGTGTATATATTATTCTAGGAAGCCCCCTCTCTCTCTATCCCCCTCTCTCCCTCTCTCTCTCTCTCTCTCTCTCTATATATATATATATATATATATATATATATATATATATATATATATATATACTCACACTAAGACAAGTGTGTGAGTCACTAACGTAGCAAGATAGACTATCAGATAAGTAGGTTACCACGAAAAGACGAGAATAGATATATAGAAAGATAAATACGAATATCTAGATACGAACAGAATTTATAGATGAATATATACAGACTGAGATAGATAGATAGATAGATAGATAGATAGATACAGACAGACAGACAGACAGACAGACAGACAGACACTCAGACAGACAGACAGACAGACGGAGATAGGCACGTACGAACATAGATAGATAGATAAATAGATAGATAAATAGATAGATAGATAGGTGGGAATGTGGTCCTAAAAAGCTGGCCAGGATTGTCGTGATTACTGGGTGGGTAAGGCCATTTACGATGCGAATAGGAATTGAAATCACTCTAGATTAAAACAAGGCAATGATCAAATGAAACGCCCATGTGACCGTGGGACTGTGTGGGGGTTAAAGACAACGAAGAGGATGCATTTCCCTGATAAATAGACGGAGGAGAACCGGTGTCTGTGCGAATGAACATCTGAATAAGAACGTGGGAAAAACGTTAGCTGTTTTAATGAATGAATGTCACGCATTGACAATAGAGGAAGCATTGAATCGCAGCTGGCCCAAGTCGGATATCACTAGACCAGTGCATTTACAGTACGTACAGCTTCCTTTCTGTTTTTTCTAAATGCTATGTTATTGTTACGTAGAAGAATCGTTTCATCTTTCTTGTTTTTTTCATCGTTTTTTTCCTTTCATTTCTCTGTACGTAGGGAAACGGTTAACCTGATTACGAACGTCACAGAAGATTATTAAATTATAACTAGAATATGCCCGTAAAAAACGATGGGGTTATCTATGTACGAATCAGCTCTAAGGAACCTAGAGCTATTTTATCAGGTAATTCATTTTTGATAATTCAAGTATCCTAATTTTAATTTTTTCCAAGCCTCAACTCAAATCAAGCTGTTTTAATGTGTGATGATCAGAGATAAATTCCCATGGGTTTCCATGACGTAATCTTCATTGTTATGTAATTGGGGGGGGAGATAAATTAACCAATAAGATCAATGTGTCAACAAACAGAAAATAAATTTGCTAATATTCCTAATATATACTTAGATTAGAACGTTACATATGATTATCAAATCTTTTTGAATTAAATTCTTGGTAATATAGGGTCATAATTAGATCCCTGTGAGAGTTTTAGATTGTCATAACTTCACTTCTACGAGGTGTGTCTTTAAAGAAACCAGCTATTTCGATATCTCAAGAACTAGTCGAGCAGATTTGTTATAACTTGTTAACCAGCACAGTGGATTAGACTCTCTCACGGAGGGTAATTCAGTCGGCAGTGAGATGACATTCGGGGAGCTTGTATACTCATGAACGTTTCATTCACAATGATATAGTAACTTCGGGATAAATTTGTGACCCCCAAAGGTGATTACTTTAAAATGAACTAAGGTACATTGTAGGCTATAACTTCATTTATATTAAATGGCCGGATAATTTTCGGACAAGCCTCGTACATGTCCCTATCAAAGGTAATCCAGTGCTCTCACACAATCGCTTCACAAAGTCTAAAACACTCTATGTAAAACCTACTGTCAATAGCTTGCGATATCAGTACACAACCGATTTTAGCAGCGTATGAGAGATATAAGCAGAATGAGATGAAGAGAGAGAGAGGGGGGAGGGAGAATCAGTAGAGAGAGATGAGTTATGTGAGACAAAGTGAGAGAGACGAAGAGAGTTTAGGAGAATGAGATTAAGAGAAAGAGGGGAGAGAGAGTGAGACGAAGAGAGACGGTCAGAATCAGATGAAGAGAGAGAGAGAGAGAGAGAGACAGAGACAGAGACAGAGACAGAGACAGAGAGAGAGAGAGAATGAGATTTTTTCCCAGTGAGATAATCGGAGAAAAGAGACGATCAGGATGTAATGGATAGATATAATGAAAGAGAAACAGAGAGAGAGAGAGAGAGAGAGAGAGAGAGAGAGAGAGAATGCATAGGCATTCGAGTCAGGAGTAGGGAGCGAGGGGGCAACTGTACCCCCAAAGTTCGGGTAAAACCGTATAAACTTTCGGGCAAATCGGGCCCTATATCTAAACCTTGCCAAAGAGTTCCCATGTGTCCATGAGAGAGAGAGAGAGAGAGAGAGAGAGAGAGAGAGAGAGAGAGGCTAAAGTAGTGCTGCTGAGTGATATATACACACACACACAGACAGACACACATATATATATATATGTGTGTGTGTGTGTGAAGAGAGAGAGAGACAATGAGATAGATGAAGAGAGAAAGTTTAGCAGAAAGAAAGGCGAGGAACGAAGAGTGAAGAGGTATTTTCACACGTGAAACATGTTTATTTAATTTACTTACGCAGCCTGAAATTAACCCAGGTAATCTATTTCGATGCGACATTCGAGAAAATAAAGAAAACCCGGAACGTTTCACAAGTGCACCGAATTGTATACGAGGGAATCCGGGAGTCACAGCAGAGGGAAAAAAACCATTCCGACACATTCATAAAACAACGTTAATATTTAATTACAAAACATTTGTTTGCAATCACTTACTCATCGGGGTCGGATTTCGCAAGAGCAGGGCCCGTAGCATATGTTATAAATGGGCCCTAAATTAAGAAAATACTCATGAATATTAAAATACATTTTTTCACTCGCATAGTGAAATGATTCATTTGGTATCCAGGCGGATAATATGATAAGTATATCTGACATTTCAATGATTGTGTTATTTTGGTTTCACTTTGATCTGTGTGCAGCGGCTATGACTTCGGTTTTGAATACATTCAAATTTATATGCAGCAGCAATGATTTCAGTTTCAGAAACATTCGTATTTGTATGTCATGCGCGCACGCTCACACTTATGAGAAAACGGAACTCAGTAAATACATAGATATGTACCTCAATCCGACACAGGAATAAATTCGGAATAACTTGATAAAAAACTAACAGAATAAAGTTCAGAACGAAAAAGAAACGTCAAAAATTGCTGGGGATTTTAAAATCAAATTAACACAAACACAAACACACAAACCCACTCATTCACAAAAGGACGGTAGAACTCTATGGCCGACTCAGGCGTCTACAAACTACGGAATGTTCACGTCCTGTGGTTCAACTACCCAGGTCAGACAAACTATCGGAATTCTCCCGCAATCGATTGGCAGACCCCCGTAGCTAGCTCAGGTATCTACCAGGAGTAGGGAGCATCTGTCGAATCCATGGCCTCAGGGAGTTGCTCCTATTCGTGACTCCTCGGCGGACCGTTGGATGCAAACCCTGTGTTCAAAGAGTGGGATAGGCCCTGCACAAATGCATTTCATTCAAAACTACATCACGCAGACTGGAGGGCTATCCTGCGGCATGGACTCCACTGATTAAGGTCCTATAGTCCTGGGAAACCACACTAAATCTTCGTTCACGGACATAAACACACATGGGGATGAATCAGTAAACCCGTTGTCTGACAAAGTCATCTTTTTGTTTATAAAGCATTCTCAACCTCTATCATTTTTTTTTGGTTGTTGATTTTAATTGTAACGCTCAGCTCATTTTATTTCCTACGACTGTTAAGTAGGCAGTGTGGATCAAAAAGCAGGGGATATCTGGATTTAAAAGAAATAAATGCCCTATTACTGACATGCCACGGTGGTTGACGGAGAAAAGATAGGTTTAGAGAGCGCTTGGGCAAAACACTTTCCTATAACTATCTTATCGCTCAGGCAATAGTAATGGAGAGAAGACATCTATTGCCAATCTCGACGTTGGCCAGTCATTCACTAGCAATAGATGATATTATATCAATTGAAGTGTTTGACTTGGAAGTACCGCCAGGGGAAAAATAAAGAAAAGATAGAGAAAGAAAAGTGGTACTTGAAAGTGCCGTCAATACATAAAGGGTTAATGTTTGGAATATAATTTTGTCATTTTGGATAATATCAGGTGTTGTTATTTCGGATCATTCATTCTTCAGCTGTCTTATGCAACTCTCGTAAACTTAAGCGGACTGTCATTACATATTGGTAAGGAAAGCTGACTCAATACCTAATTGACCTTTGAATTGAGTTGACGGCTAATAGACGCCTGCAATAAACATATATATATATATATATATATATATATATATATATATATATATATATATATATATATATATGTATATATATATATATACTATATTTTAGGTAAAAAAAATATTTGTTTGAAAGCCAAGTCAAGTAATCATTAAAATATCTGATTTTCGTCGAATCCTATATTTTTATTGCGATTACTTTAGTTTTGGAAGACCTTTAATTACAGTGCTCCACGTTTTCAGTCGGCAGAAATCAATCATGGCGTACTCAGAGATGATTTTGAATGACATTAAAAAACAATGTCATTAAAAACAGTCAAAAACTTGCTGTAAGTACGCAGAAATAAATCCAACTTCTATCCAAAAATACAGCCATACCTTGAACAGTGCAGTTTTGAAATGTAGGCAGGAAAGAAAAATCTCACCGTATTCTAAAAGAACCTTGAACTGAGCGGTTTTAAACAGTATAGACCATTTGGGAACAAATTAACCGCAATAATCAAGGCATACCTTTGGTTGATGGATTTAATACATGCGTATATAGTGTATGCAAATGTAGCAACTATTATGGGGAAAAGGCTGCATCATTTTTAGATGTGTCCGTACATCTTTATTAGACGCTTTTTGGGCGGTCGATCGATCGGTTGGTCCCAGTTTACAGAAATAGGAAGGAAGAGAACGTGTGACGCCATTGAAGGCTGTAACGTCATTAAATCAACATCTCTCCCATCCAATTTTCTTTTACTGGCCATATGTCCTAATAGAACAGAATTTTTTTTGTATTTTAAAATAGCCAAAAATAGTGAAAAAAAAAAAAAAAAAAAAGCAAAACAACAACAACAAAAAACAAAAAAAAAAAAGCTGAAAATAGTGATTGGGGATTTTCATTGAAAATGATTCGCGCAGAATATTTCCATATCGCAATATTTTACAAGTACGAGAACCAGTTGACTCAAAGAAAGACAACTTGCTCTTCTTCGCCCTCCACCGCCTACGACGTCTATCACACATGGTTGAACCCGTGATTCTTGTTTTATGACTAAGTAACGGACACTGGCTTTTATATGTATAGACGAGGCGATAAGGACACAGGAATGAGAACATCAGCGAATCAAGTGCGTAGAGAATCTTGCTTGTTCAGTGTATTCATCTCCACTCGTTTTTCTAACGTAGTCGTGACCGAGTCGGGGTTGAGGGTGGGGGGTTGTTGGGTGGCTAACTGGCGAGAGAGACAACAACGAAGGAAAGAGATCTGGGTATGCTAATCGGGTGTTTAGCGATCGGGGTGGGAAGAGATCAGGCCGGAAATGAGTTTACCTGTACCCAGCACCATTGTAGGTTTCTTTTACCCAGTCCCCATCTCTCTCTCTCTCTCTCTCTCTCTCTCTCTCTCTCTCTCTCTCTCTCTCTCCTATTACCTTTGGGCCTATGTTCGATGGAGGTGAGGGGTGAACAATTAACACTCATTGCAAAGGCGTCTCATCTAAAATCGTGTCGGTAGAGACTAGGGAAAGTAGACCGAAAGTTGGAGGAGAAAAATTTAAATACATAGCTGATGCGTAATTTGAGGTCGAGAGGTTCTTGCTTACTTCATTGATATATATATATATATATATATATATATATATATATATATATATGTACACACACACACACACACACTATTTTGCAGTTGAATCGTACTTGAAAGAAATGAATACAATAATGTTGTGCCTCATTTTTTTTTAGCGTTGGTTTTCAACCATAATGAGAGGGATCTTTTATGCATTAATAAAAATAATGATGATAATGATAAAGAGAGACAACTCTCATTTCAGCATTAAATGGTTATTTCCCATGACAAATGTTACTGACAGTAAATATTGACCTACATGCAGTATATATACATGTTTTTCGTCTTTTCAACCTGGAAGAATTCACATCTCTCTGATACAAGTAAAACAGATATTAGCGAAAAAAAATGAGACATCAATGAACACCAACGAGGGAAATAAAATAGACACAGATTGAGATGATAACAATTAAAGTGAAATCTCTATGAAAAAAATGTTTCCGTAACATCAAAATATCCTCAATAACTGACTTCTAACATCTCAAGGGCAACAACAACAAACTTTATGTTAAATTGTATTTTTCTTCAGAAATCAGTCTGAAGAAGGTCATGATCTACCGATATTACCATATTTTAAAAAAATCTTCCAATCAGCTTTAAAGAGAGGAAAAGAGGCAAACTTAAATCTTCACCGTTGCGTGAATAGACAAACATAAAAACAAACAAATTTGGTTCCTATAGTCTTTTAAAGTCTCTCTCTCTCTCTCTCTCTCTCTCTATATATATATATATATACATATATATATGTGTGTGTGTGTGTGTGTCTGTCTGTCTGTCTATCAAAGGGTTCCAGAGAGAAAAGGTGAAAGAAAAAAAGGGAATAAAAAAATGCATAATCCTGCAAATGCATAAATAGGTTTACAACAATAGAGGATTGACCAGGTCTAGTTAATCAGCCCGGTAGTCCAGACACAATAAACCCAACTTATTTACTCTAGGATTCGGTAATCTTGTTCTTTGTTTTGTTTTTCCGACCCCCCCCCCCCCCCCAACAAACTCCTGTTTCATTGAGGGGGGCCGGGAAAACAGGCAAATGTGAAAAAAAAGTGGTGGGTAGGAAAAAAAAAAAAAAAAAAAAGAAAAAGAAGGAAATCCATTTGTCATGGGGGCCCACAGCAGACTCAGACACAAAACCAAACCGCCACCGCGCACGCGCACACGAAGCCCGGATACGAGCGAACACATTTCTTCTCTTCTCTTATACAAATAACGCAACCAAAGCCGGTGCAGTCAGAGAAAGGAACTCAGCGGGACTTCTCATACGTTATTCATGCACTTCTAAACACCGTCGTTTTTGGCATACTGGAAGTTCTCGTTTCAAGTCTGCCCTTCCAAAGCTTACCGACTGTGACCACCCGTCGATACAAGAACCGTTTTGTTTTTTTTTGTTTTTTTCTTATTACTTTACCCTCGCGTCCCCGTACTCTACAGACTGAACAATTGCCTAGGAGCTGTGTTTGTCATCAGGGTGTGACGCCACCACTAGCACGGAAAATGAAAAAAAAAATCTGTATTCGGTGAATTTTAAGTTACTGTTATACGGGGTGCTACCGCGAAGTTCGGGGAATTTGATCACCAAAAAACTTTTCAAACGATTCTTACCCTAACGAAGAGAAAGATACTTTTCTTGAGTCATTTGAGCTTCTGGGGTGACATTATATATTGGGGAAAAAAAAAAAAAAATGATGTATCACAAACAAACTTCCCGAAAGTTCGCTTCGACGACACTATTTCGCTTCAACAAAACATAAACAAATGAAAAGCAGAAGTAATGCTCCTCCCGTCGCATCCATCTCTGACGACTTGGCGTAATTTACCATCATCACCATTTTAGGGGTCTGGGATTGCTCAAAAAATGTCCGGTATAGATTAATGGCAATAGCTTGTTTTACGCTCTACTTTCGGAGAGTAAGGGAAACCTATATTCATTGAAGTTCTACATAGGTGCTATACTGAGTGCTACCCAAAAGTTTAGGGAAATTGATCATCAACAACAATTGCTTACCCCACCATATAGCTTTCACCGCCTCCTTTACTTGGTATTTGGGTACTCCTCTCAGAAAGTAGTGGCAAAGGTCCGTACTTCGTTAGGTGCAGTACTAGCATAGTACTTGCCAAAAATGACGGGATTATTTACACATCGATCAGTGCTTCTAGGATCTGAGTATCTGTGCGCTTCTGCCAATGATCAGAGTATAGTATCAGTGCACTCATTGAAAGCTTTTACCCCCACACAAGACAAGAATTGAATAGATCGTTATCACAAACAAGCCGATTGTTATCACAAACTAATCAGGAAAAAAAACTCTTGGAAAGCAAACTAGAGAAAGAGAAAAGGAAGGAATGGGATGAACATGTCTAGAGAAAGGGAAGAGAAGAGAAGGAAGAAAGAAAGAAAGAAGAAAAGAGAATGAAAGAGAGAAAGCAAAAGATAGAATGTGTGGGAAAGGGGAGGAGTCAGACAGATGGTGAAATAGACAGATAGAAAGACAGACAGACAGAGAGAGAGAGAGAGAGAGAGAGAGAGAGAGAGAGAGAGAGAAGGGGAGAGATAGAAAGAAAGGAGAAAGAAAGAAAACACAACGGAAAGAAACAGAATATCAAATAGACAAAAAAGGGACTGTTGCTGGATCAAAATCCAATCCCACTTCTACACCTACTGAAGATGATGACTGCAATTTTTGTAATATATATATATATATATATATATATATATATATATATATATATATATATATATATATATATATATATATATATATATATAACCTTCACTACACTTTACTACTTCAATAAGGCTGAATTTAAGCGAAATATCTATTTACAGATAATTTCTCCATCCACCAGAGTACTTTATTCCTATGGAAGAGCATTGCATAAGCTTACGATGGATGAGTAGTACAAATGTATCAATTCATTTATTAAAATGAAATAGGCAATTGTGTATTTCTGGCATAAATTTTGGTTTATAGATAAGACTTGTCAGTTTAGTTCAGTAGGTAAGAGACACAACTACCAGTTAGTTGGTTTCAAATCCAGATAGGAAATGTTTATTTTTTTTAATTTTGTGAGGATTGTTGCTGTTGTTGTTACGGTAGGAAAAACAAAGTCAACTCCAGATTAGGACCAGAGTTTGACGTAAGCAAAAAAGCAAAAAAGAGTTCGAAAGGGAAAGAAAGAAAGGAGAGAAGTAGTTGAAGAAACAGACAGAAAGAATAAGGGAAGAAACAGAGAGAGAAAATCTTGAAGAAAAGAAAGAAAGAGAAGCGAAATGAGAGAGGGAATAAAGAGAGAGAGAGGGAGAAAGAGAGAGTGTGTGTGTGAGAGAGAGAGAGAGAAATAAAGAACAAAGAAAAAAAGTAAATCATTTAAGAATAGTCACCTGTCGACATATGATAGTAACAATGAACAAAGGAAGGCATGGGACAGAAAAACACGTGTCTCTCTACCCGTAAAAAAAACAGGAGAGGCTGAATTCAATTGGGGTATTACGTAAACAATTCCTGAATGGGTGTAGGCGTTTGTGTGGATCCTAACAAACACCATTTAACGATTCCTACCAAATGAAAACTCGGTATGCAGACACACACTACACAAGTATTTCTCTCTCTCTCTCTCTCTCTCTCTCTCTCTCTCTCTCTCTCTCTCTCTCTTTCTCTCTCTCTCTCACGGCTACCCTATCGACCGCAGGTTCGATTCCTGCAGCAGCCCCATTTTCTCAAAATGTTTATTCTATTCACGTTGTCAAAACCAAATGATACATTCCTCGAGTAATAACGGGAGACCATTTCAACTTAATTTAACGCATTTATAATCATTTCAGTTGGATTATATATCTATTTCTTGATAACACACACACACACACACACATACATATATATATATATATATATATATATATATATATATATATATATATATATATATATATATATATATATATGACGCCTGTTCGATAAGTATCCAACCATATAAAAACAAAAATATCAAGAGCCTTAATACCCTTGAAACTTCAAACTTTCCAGCATCCCTTTCACGTTTCAAAACAGTCTGCAAGGTCCCCCTTTCGGATCGTAGTCAAACGGTCTGGTTGCGTTCTCCTTGATATCATACTCGCTTTGACATCTCCTCCCACGTCTCTACACATGAAGAATGACTCGCTCAACTGTTGTGGATGCCTAGGTCACACGATATTAAAGTTCAGTCAATGCAATCTCATTGCCAACTGAGGAATTACACTAGCAGCGCCTAATCCCTTCTGATTGGTTGCTGAGTTTTGGGTAAGGCCGTGTAACCGGTTCTCGAGATTTTCAAAATTAGCTGGATAGTTCCAGTGAAGAACTCGGATACAAAGTCATGTATTTAACGCTAAAGATACATTATCTGTGAAGTACCATCTCACTTACAGTACCTCCGTTTAACGCAGATTTGCTATAGCGCTCTGTTTCAAGTATTTTTCGTAGTAAACATGTGCTTATTACAGACAACATCATAGACTGCTTCTGCAACTAACTGTATGTTGTACAGTTTGGTTAATGAGCCATATGTACTGAGAATAAACACAGAAACAATTTGTCATCACAGTCAATAATTGAACAATCGTAGCGTCAAAATTTCAAGTCGTGTAAGAAGAAATTCCATTGAAGAATAGATATGATCAGAATAAATTCTATTTATGAGTTCACTAGATTTCTCCATCGGAAAACATCTTGAACATAGTGAAAAATAATGATATCTAGAAACATCTAGATTCCGGAGAATCTTGATGTTATTAATAAACCCGTCAAAATAAGCCCCTCCCTCTGTGAAAGGTCAACAAAGCTTTTTTTTTTTCCAAAAATAAAAAATGAACATTTTCATAAGGGGTCGACTGAAACTGCAGTTCACACAAACAAGCGTATAAACAAACACATATAAAAGGCTGGGTAAGGTTGATCAATAATTCATCACATATGTATTTATGATAAATGGACATATTTGGTCCGACAGAATGAATTATAAATTGCATTATATTATATAGAAACTTATTTGAGATGAACTCCCGTCGTTACAGGGTAATATATCACTTACCCTAGACGATGTAAAAGGAATAAACAATTAAAGGAAATGGGGCTACTGAAAGAATCGAACCTGCCACCGATAGGGTAGCCGTTTCAACGTGTATACCTTGAGATATTTCACTTGTTCCGAAAAGCAGCCACTAGATCAGATCCTAAACATAAATCCATTCCATCATTTTGAGAATCTAGAATGACACCAAATAATTTTTAAATGGTTGCTGGCACAATCTCTTTTTACGCTAAGTTATAGTGACCTCGTTTAGAGCTTCTTTCTTAAGAACGAATCTAGAGCGCTACCTGAGATATCACTGTCTTAAAATGAGAGGCAAAAACGCTGATGCTAGTCTACTGAATACTTACAGACGCGTGACTAATAATAATATTTACGTCTCTAGTTATGACATTAATGTTTTCTGTTAGACAAAAGAGAAAGGCTTCACATTTAAGCTGATTAAATACGGGTCCAATGAAGGTAAAAGGCTCCAGAAATCCCCTCGAACTATATTAGGCTCGAAAGGTGGTACGGGTAGCACGGGCAGTGACGGTGGGGGTCGGGGGTTGCGGCAAGTTAGGACGTAGGAAAATACACAGTTTATAAACCAGTGCACCGTCACCCACATCTTCATTCTCAAATCTGGTTGGAGCCGACTTTTCGGATTAAGGAGTCTTTTGTCGCAGACTTTCTGAGACCCTGGGCGCCATTTCACGGTGGAATCCAAGACTTTTCCCAAACCATCAACATTCAGTGTATAAATGGGATTTTAAATCTGCTTCTATTGTATGTTACGTGGGTTGATTGAAGATTTGGCGGCCCGACAAAGGGAGTCTTGACTCAAATGTTAGGGGTGGGTGAGCATTGGACGGATAACTATCGAGAATATTCTTCTTCTCGTTGTTGAATTCTTTTGTTCACTTGCAAGTACTTTACGCTTTCATTGTTAATATCGACTAAGATTATCTCAGTCTGGTAGAAGGCCAAGTGGGAGTTGGTTGTATGAAGGGATGGGGGATAATCGCGTTCCCTCAAACTTATCAAAGGAGCAAGCCTTGGAAATCAGCATTTAGGACGTGGCTTTCTAACTGGAGTCGATTTGTGATCCCTTGCACCTGCACGAAATATGTAGTCACCCTCCCTGCAAATCAAGAAGGCTCCGTTTTCTCTCGGTCTCCTTTCATACAAATAAAAGCTTTTGTTTCCGCTTCCTTTTTTTTTTTTTTCTTTATCAGAAGTGCAAAGTAGTACCGTAAATCTAACTGTCGAGAAGCGGGGCATACTCTGCGTTGGAGAAACGGGGGATAAAGCAGTCATTTGCATTACCGACGGCCGTTTAGCTCAATGGTAAAAGCAACTCAACGTTAAAGCGGCTGCCTATCGCTTGCAGGTTTGATCCCTGCAGCAGCCCCATTTTCTTTACTTGTTTATTCTATTTACGCTATCTAGGCCAAATGATACATCCATCGTGTAATAACGGGAGACCATTTCAAAGTATTCATAATTATTTCCGTCAGATTATGTACCCACTTCTTAATGATATAATTGTCCACATTGATAAGCAAATAGACGAGGCATAGACAGTGAATGAACAAAATGAGATTTGGGGAACAAAGCAGTTATTTGGGCCTTTGCATAACCGGTGGCTGTTTAACGCTATGGTAAGAGCAACTATATATATATATATATGTATATTTAGTATCTTAAACTTCGCATATTAAGGCTGAAAGAGAATTTTTCCTTTCCGGGATGTTATTGCTATTTAAAATTTCACTATTTTTAAAACGTTGTTATACGCTTAATTTTATAGCACGGATTATCACCAGTTTTATCATGGAACTGTTTCGGGTGTGTGGGTGTTAGTGTACGGGTGCAGGTATCTGCATGCGTGTGTATGTGTGTGTGCGTGCGTATGTTGATTGATCAGCTTTATATTTTATTTTAAAGGAGAAGTTGTAAAGTACAATATTTTTACTTGGGAATCCATCTTAACGGTCCTAAGTTTCAAAGCCATGTATGCGTAGTGACCCCATGCAACGAATCATGCAAATAACTCCCTTTTCCCTCATTGCGTCACTCTCCGACTAACTCAAAACAATCAATGATTTCAGAACGTGAATGATTTTCTGGTTATTCGGGAAGATGATATATTCCTGAACTAACTCTTTCGAGAACCATTTTCATTCAACGATCAAAAGAGAAGAGGGAAAGGAAAAGAAAGACGAGTGACCCCCATTCCCGAAAAAAAGCAGTTAATGAAAATAAAAACAGACTAACAAGAATAAGTCACTCAATAGAAACCGTTGCAGGAACAACGTCTTTTGGCAGTAGGGGGTGATCAATTGAAAAACTAGGTAATTAATGAATGAGTTATTTCTCTCGACTGTTGTTGAACAATGATCACTAAAGTTAAATTTTCAAAAAAAAAAAAACTAGTGTAAATGCCCGTGCACATAAACTAAGAGATCAATAAAGCATCAATTTACATTGTAAATTGCCCCCAGCTAAAAACATAAAAAGGGGTATTAAAAGAAGGAAAAAACAACAACGTTTTTTTAGAATGAAAACATGCACCCCCTGAACCCACCTCCCATAGACCCATCTTATTTCATTTCATTCTCCCTCATTTACACATATACGAACATCTCCCTTCCCATTCCTACAAAACAAACATGCAGAAATATTAACATTCTCCCCTTCAGCATCGAACATGTAAACAGCATTCTTTTCTCTGTAAACCGCTGGAATGATTTTTCTCTGAAAAAGATGGCTGACCCCAGTCAAAATGCATCGAAGTACACCCATGGAATAATAATTATTAAAAAAATCAAGATGTGACGTCTATCTCTTGAGTTTTTCTCTTCACCTTCCAGTTGTCATTTTCATCTACAAACATATTTAAGATTTTACCCTCTAGCACCATTGGTGCAGACTGTACGTTTGATACGTACATACATACAATCAGTTAGCCAGTTAGATCAACTTAAAAACTGGGGTAACCAATGATGTATATATTGGTGACAGTTTTAATTGACAGTGTCTAAAAAAAACGTGGTAAAGGGAGAGAATGATGATGGGCAAAATCGGCAACCACCCTTCCCGGGCTCTGAAGTTGTGGCAGGATTTCTCACACTTTAAAATCATTGTTCAGTGAGAAACCCAGAAGAATAAGGAAAGCAAGGGGAAAATGATCAGAATGGCCACGGACCACAATTCCATTGGAGTCATTTCCTTCCTTTCCAAATTGAGAATAAAGTATGATACGGGTAAACACTGACAAGGATAGGACCATGCCCGGCAGGTGTCTATACGAACACAAAAGCCGTACTTACGTGTTTAATCACAAGTTTTCACTAACACAGCAATACATATAAATGATACAAATCAGGAATACAATATAATACAATATCCAATGAGTGATGGGTTTATTTCATAAAGCATAAAGTGCTCGATACATTCAACATTACACAGAGTTAGAGTAGAGCTCAATATATATATATATATATATATATATATATATATATATATATATATATATATATATATATATATATATATATAGCAACAGCCAACATTTTATTTCACACGACCACATATTCTAAGCTTTACGATTTTCTGAATTTTTATCTGAGATTTTCACTCTCCGAGGTTTTCAAAGAATTTTTTCCTCAAATTTTCCTGCACACCGGTACTATGTTTTAGGCACGAAAAGATAACATTGGTGTATAGGAGTTTAAGAATAAAAACTCCGAATGTGACTTGTCAAGTCGGATTCGAGCATGTTCTCTAGGAAGTTATTCCACATTAGAGAACGAAAACATCCTGCCAAAGTCGGAGTGCATACGGTCGAAACGTTGTGAATAAACGAACATATAAACGAGGAACATACCATACACAATAATTAGCACAACCCGTGCAACACAATGCAGAAAACACCAGAGATTTGCAGAAAAAGCCACAGAATAAGATGGAAGATGAAACTAGTCGAAAATAATAATAAAAATAATAATAATAATAATAAAAATTATTATTATTATTATTATTATTATTATTATTGTTGTTGTTGTTGTTGTTGTCGTCGTTGCTAGTTGTTACTAGTCCTTAATTGCGACTATGCTCCATGTCGAAAATTAGGACAACTTAGTGTTACCAATTTAGCGCTTTTCGCCCGAAATTTAGAGCGTTTCTTGTTTTTAGCAGTGCGAAAATTCAACGCTGAGAACTGATTTAGAGCGCTATTTAACAGCAATTTTAGCCATGTTTTAGCTATCTCCTAGCTATTTTGAACAATTTTTGCTGTTAACAATAATAAAAAAATTTGACAGCATAGGCTTCTGTTTCGAGCAAAGCTGCAAAAAATCTGACCGCTTGACTGTGGAACACAACTACGAAGATTTATAGGACAAACCGCTCGAGAGAAAGATTGAAATATCTTGATTCACCAAGATCGAATTGCTGTCGAAATTTGACCCAGAACTAACACAACGAATCAAGTTTGTAATCTTTTTTCAAGCTTCCATACTTAAACATAACGGACTTTACCTTTCGGTGGGAAATTACAGCAAAAGGCCCGAAGCGAGCTTCAATGGATCCACCTGTTTCTTTCATCAAAGTAAATTATTGGTTTGCACTAAATTATTAGAGCAAATGAGTTTACGTGAAGGCCAAATATATACTTCTTTGTTTTGAACTTTTCATTCATTTCTCCTTCATTCGATTCTATGTAAAAAAAAAAATGGCGTGTTCATAAGTGGGGTGATGTTAAGATTTAAGAAGTTGTCTTTAACATCCCACATTAAACTAAAGAAACATAATTAAAAAAAAAGAAAATGGCAATTGTTACCTTTTCCGCATTATATTCAAACCATTTAAGCGTTAGATTTCGCTGTTCTATGGAGATTGTCTGGTGATCTCAAAACGGCAATTTTCATTCACGAATGTTGAAATTTTCTCTGATCACTGTTTTTTGTCCCAGATTTTCAACATTATCTGTGAGTTTATTTTTCAAAGAATTCATTTTCAATTAAATGCATAAGAAAGAAACCTTTTTCATTTTCTACTGTATTTTATCAAATCTAATTTTCAAGGATAAAAGTCAGGTTTATTGCTGAGAGTCAGTGTTAGGGTTTAGGCTTAGGTTATATGAGTTAATTATGGAACAAATGAAAGCTACAAACTTGTAATCATCGTGATGGCTGTACCGCCACTGAATAAATCGTTTATGCCATCCACAAATGAATTGAACACGAAAAACATAACAATCGCCAAAACATTCACACCCCAAATATCTATTCTCAATGTTTTTTTCTACCTTTTCGAGGCTATAGGGATACATATATATATATATATATATATATATATATATATATATATATATATATATATATATATATATATATATATATATATATTCTAAGGGACACGTGTATCGTAGTATGCGTCACAAAAAGTTGAGTAAATGAGATTTTCCCGGCTTGAATGTCTATTGGGTAGAATATGTCTCGGGATGAATTTCGAATGAAAAAAAAAATGTACGTCGCCATGATTTTGATTCTTCAAAATATGGGGAAATTTTAGATTTATCGAAAGAATTGTTTTCTCCGACAATTGATAAAGTATATGAACACGTTCTGGGTTTTTATATCCTTTTTTTAGATGCAGGCATCAAGTACTTTAAGAGGTTAAAGTATTCTGATTTTAAATAAGATAAGCAGGTTAATTTTTTGTTGAAAATCATGTGTAGTTGTCATTGACTAGCTTTTGAATAGTTTACCAGCTTTTAGCTACTTTTTTCAGTCGAAAAAACCCTGACCAGAGCCAAAAATTTGTTGTGGAAATACCTATATAAACAGATTCTATACAGTACTGTTCCTTGAATGTTTGATTTATTAAACAGTCTTGTATCTGAAAAACGTTTGCATGCTGCATTTGAATTGTTTAGAATCAATCACTAAAATCAAGGCAAACCAATTTTTTGTCACTATGCAATAACATTAAAACGATTTGGCTGTTGGCATTGAACTATTTTTTTTATAATTTGCACTTACAATCTAGTAAGGAACAGTGGTTCCAGCTTCACTCAGGATCTTGGTCAGTCAGAGTGGCAGAGAGAGTAATCAAGCTCTTTTATTAATTGAACTTATAGTATAATTATTTTAGGATTTACACCATGAAACGGTGTCTTAGTTCCTTGGTATGAAGGTCTTATTTTCTGATCGTTCGGTGGAAATGACCATAGTTCGCTTCAAACTTTGTTTTTGTTGCCAGGATAATGATATTCATATGTAATAGATTTTTACTCTATGTAACTGAGAATGCAAAAAATCGTCCGTTGTTCTATAAGTAGGAATTATTACTGTCCTGGTCACTAAAGAAAAGTTTGAAGGTAATAACTGACACGTTCAAAACTTCTTAGACATAATCAATCATAAAATAAAACTCACTACCAAGAAACAAATATAGATAAACATACGTTGCACAGAGTTATGCATGACTCACCTATTTTAATTAAACATTTAAAGAATGGCCCAACCCAACAGCAGCGGCATTACAGGGTATTCTTAGAGATACCCGTACCCCTTATTCATGAAACACTGATCTGCACGATGCAATCTCACCCTGTCACTTGAATGATCGAGCCGAGTCTTGGATTTGTGAGGGGTCAAATAAACGATCATGTTTGGTTTGGTGCAAGTCTACAACACAGAAACATTGTTCGTCTAAATGTTTTATGTTCACGAAAGCATAACCTGTCAAACAAGAAACAAACTTACGAGGAATGCGTGTCATAATAACACAAGCAGTGCTCATATTCAGCGGAATCAGTGAAGCTAAAAAAAATCTAGCACAAACATATAACACATACGACACACACACATACATATATATATATATATATATATATATATGTGTGAAAAACAAGGTTCAAAAGAAACATACCGTGGAACCTCGGAAGTGTAAAAAATAATCGCGAGCGTAGTCTACGAACAGAATGTATTTAAAGATTGTCCCTTTGTGTCTAGAATGTGAACTCTGTGAAAAAATAAGAAAAGAAAAAAGACCAAATTATTAACAATAACCTTAACAATACTAATAACAATGAAAATAACAATAGTAACAACAACAACAACAACAATAATAATAATAATAATAATAATAATAATAATAATAATAATAATAATAATAATAATAATAATAATAAATATTTAGTCCTTGCCCTAGAACTGAAAAAGAATTATGGTACATTGTTACCGATTTTGACAAGTTTTTACCTTCAACCTAACTTCCAGTCATTTTTTCTATCACCTTTGAATCAGACATAATTAAACGGCGTAATTGGAAATAAAGGGTATACTTAGGATGAGAATCAGACTCACACCCACTAGTCAAATGTGTCTGGCTACTCTAACCATCCAGCCACAGGGACAATATAGTCAAATAGAAGTTGGTTTTACACCTCAAAACTCAACTTCCTATAATAGATATTCGCTGCTTATTGGCGTTAACATTTGAGACCTGGCAGTCCATACAACGATTTTTGTAATTGTTTCAAATTCATTCTTATTATTGGATGAAGTATGCTAACGTCTAGGTTTCAGCCACGTAGACAAATGGTATTGGCACTAACCAGAGCCTCTCCTGGAAATGTTGGAGCGGTAAATTACTGTAGGACTTGACCATCGAAACCAGCCAAATCATTCAAACAAGAAGACTAGATTGGGAAGTTTTATACAAGGAAAAGAGAACCAGACAATTCATAGGCGTGTCTGTGGCTGCGAAAAAAAAAAAGTTCGGAAAAGTACCAGGACTTGGCTTGGGACGGTTTAAAGCTGTAAAGCTTTTTAGACTATATATCTATCTATCGACCGATCTATTTTGCTTTTCCGTCTGCGGTTAATTGGTATGTGCGAAACCATGCCTGACCCCAGAGACGTCAACTGCTGAAGACTCTGTTGGCGACACAGCTGTTGATTTTTCACGGTAGTATGTGCAAGTAACACACACACACACACACACACACACACACACATATATATATATATATATACTCGTGTTCATGGCTGTCATCAGTTTATTAAGGATTTTTCAGATGAATTTCTGTTCTTTGGTCTTGATAAAGATCTTTCCACAAGTTTCACACATTGTGCTCGATAACGTGTCCCCAAATAGATGATAGAAAAACATGTGAACTTAATTTGAACCGAACTAATACATATTATCTATACATAAACTCTCTCTCACACACACACGGACACACACATACACACACAAATATATATATGTATATATGCAAAGGCCCAATTAAATGCTTTAACAATAGTATTTTCCGACAACATCACTTTAATTCAAAATTAGCATCAAGCTGACTGAAGAAGATGAATAATTCATCGAAGCACGTACCGGAATAAAACACTCGAAGGAAGTATAATTTTCTAAATTTGTCATTATATATATATATATATATATATATATATATATATATATATATATATATATATATATATATATACACACACATATATATATACATATATATATATATATATATATATATAAAGAGAGAGGAGGGGAGAGTGAATATAGAAATCATCAATTCTGTGTAAATGCAAATAAGTATATATATATATATATATATATATATATATATATATGTGTGTGTGTCTGTGTGTGTGTGTGTGTGTTATGCTTAAGGCCACAATTTTGCCGGTAAGGATCGATCTTCCTCCAATTTTAGACAACCACTAAACATCATGACTCTAATCATGGATCCCGGAATTGTGTCTGACAAAAAATAAGATGGCGTGATGATTTAGACAACTTGAGAACATATTGACTCCGCGATGCCCACGACCAAGAGGTTTGGCGGATCTTGGACAAAGTCTATGTCCAACGATGGACGTCAAATGACTGCTGCCTCTGCTGCTGTTGCTGATGATGATGTATGGTCTCTGCAATTGTAAGACTGACGAAATACAATCGTCTCCCCCCTAATTCGGATCAACCCTAGCCTAGTGAACATTTATGACTTTACCATTCTGGGTAGGATCACTTGACGATATACATCCAGCAGCTTGTTTTAATCTGGTGAGGTGACAGGTGGCGAAACGGTGACTGAGACAGGAAAACAGAATCGGTGGACTGTGGTCGAGCTTCAGCCGAGGCTGTTTACACTTTCTTCACACTAATGCTCATCAGAAAAGGTATGAATCCATTTCTCTTGATCTTGGGTAAATAGCAGGACAGTTTGAGCGTTTTACCCTCGTAAGGCAGTCAAGCTAATACAGGGTTACTCTGATCTGATGAAAAGAGAAAAATACTATGGACGTTGGGTTAGCAACCTCACCCCTGGGCACATACTTGCCGATGAGTTTTAAGTGTAGAACAGAGCTTCCCAAACTGTGGGTCGTGACACTTTGATATGCCACCGATAATCATTAGGCGAGCAGCAAAATTGAATGTTATTTTGTCGATATTTAAAAAAATGCTTTTCCCGGTTCGCTGAGCTGCTAAGATGATATTAAATAAGATTTGAGTATTGTGCCCCCCGGCCCCAATATCTGTGTAAAGTGTGTTGCCAATGCAAAAAGCTAGGGAAAGCTGCGGTGTAGAATAGAGTCTATTGTTATTTCTCATATATTACAGTTCCGAATTACATGCAGTGGGCTGTGCGTATAGTTAGTCATTAAAACTGTCCATTAGGTTTCTTCAGTTTCCCAGGAGATCTGGCTGACTGACAGACAGACATTCCATTTTTTACGTGTACCGGCCGCCCCAATAGAGCTAGAGAGGTGGAAATTTTCAACATCTATTCTTTATCATGTCTATAAAAAAAGCACCTTATTTTTACTTTTTAAATCCCCTCAAATATGTTTTTTGTGAGGTTTCGATTTTCGATGTAGGTTTATGCAAGATAGTAAATGTGTACTAGTGTACACCTTTTTTTTTTTTTTAATTCAGACTCTCTTCGTGATCACTGCCCAGCAAAAGGTGAGAGAAATAACTTACCCATTGATTACCCTTTTCCTTTTTTTTTTCTTTTTAACAATTTTTTGACTGACCGGACCTGTATTTATTTATTCAGGTGTTTCTTTGGACCAAGGGAGAAGGTTGAGAAAGGCTATATATATATATATATGTATATATATATATATATATATATATATATATATATATATATATATATATATACATATATATATATATATATATATATATATGTGTGTGTGTGTGTGTGTGTGTGTGTGTCCATCCTTCATCCGCCCCTAATCCATAAAGCTTACGGGCTTAAAAGGGTGTGACCGTGAGGAGTTTTGGAGGGAGGAGCCACAGGGTCCCAGCGTCCATTTCCTCTGCCATGGTGTCACCAGGCCGTGTCAACACGTGTCAACACTTGATTAGAGCCGGATAATGAAGAACTTAGGTGGAGAGATCCTGCCAGTGCCACTGCCAGAACGGGCCGGGTATTCTGAGCGTCACCCGTTCAGATTTACTAATGCCCATCCCTGGCAAAAGGGCACGTGGGGGTAAAACCACTACTTTAGGATAAATAATTTTTCTGCTTACAAATAAGTGGCAACCTCTTCACCGAGCCACTTAAGTACTTATCAGTGCAAGAGTAAAGAACAAGTAAATAAATAAATAGGTAATTGCAGCAGAACTACAATTACAAGACGAATATTTACTCGCTGACATGTTCGTTCCCAAAACCTTAGATGGAACCCGATTCCCTACTTAGTTTTTTTTTTTCATCCAAGTACTAACACTCGCGTACCGATATATGTACATGTATACATTTATATAAAAGTGATCATAAATTGCGTTTTATCATATAAGTAACGTAATTTATGATCATTCTATCGGATCATACATCCAAATTTTAATAAAATAATTGTCGGGTTGAAAGAGACAAATAAAGCAGATATAGACCGTGAATAAACAAAAAAAAAGATGAGAATTTGCGGTTAAAAAGCAGTTATTTGGGCCTTTGCTTTACCGGTGGCTGTTTAGCCTAATGGTGAGAGCAACGCTACGATGAAGCGGCTACCCTATCGGTACAGCAGCCCCATTTTCTTTAATTGTTCTTTCTATTTACCTTGTCTTGGCCAAACGATACATTCACCGCGTGTGATAATGAGAGATAATTTCAAATTTCAAATGAGCGTTCCAATATGATATAACACAATTCATAATTATTCTATCGGACCGTATATCCATTTCTTAACAACACACAAGCATATATATATATATATATATATATATATATATATATATATATATATAAATAGTAAAAAAACAAAAAAACTTTTTTCTGCTATGCATTTGTCTTAAAACTCAGTATTTGCAATAAAAAAATGTCGAGCACAAATTATTACAACCAAAATACTATTTAGCTGTTTTTCCTAGGAAACGAACACTATCCAGATCGAACGGTTATTTATTCCAATCAATCATATATATATATATATATATATATATATATATATAATCAGACAAGTGTAGCTGATGTAGGTTCTAAATATTACAGCAACCATTGCATTGTATATATCCGCAGTCTTCTAACTTTATCTACTCAGGGATCATCATCATCATCATCATCATCATCATCATCATCAGTCTTTTAACGTCCGTCTTTGGACATAGACCTTCCCAAGGATCCGCCAAAATTCTCTATCATGGGCGTCGCAGAGCCAGTATTTTCTGAATTTGTCTAGTTCATCTCTCCATCTTGTATTCTGTCGGCTTCGGTTTCTCATGTGATCTCTGGGAATCCACGTTGTAAGTCGTGATGTCCATCGGCTGTCTTTCATTCTCGTAACATGGCCTGCCCATTTCCATTTGAGTTTTTTAATGGTTCTTATGATGTCTCAGACTCCATTTTTCTTCCTGATATACTGTGCTGTCTCACTCCGGGCACCCTTTTCAATAATTGAATTTTCTAAGGAACCTGTTCAAAAGAACAACCTTCCCTACATACATATAGATATACATGTGTCAGGTATTTGAGCCTTGTTTATGGAATTATCTGAATGCATATGAATCTAAATGTAAGAGCCATGAAAGAATCCTGGAATAAAGAATTATTTAGTATTTTGCGAAAATGTCACTTTGTTCCATGGAACCCCTGGAAAGGTTTCGCAGAATCCTGAGGGTTCAGCGGAACACAGCTTGAATACCGCTGGTGTATATGATAAATAAAACATTACAAAAATATATATTTAATGTAAATTTGTTTATTTATTTACTTGAAGGGAATGAGCTGTTGCGTAACGGTAATATAAAATTTCGTCGGTAGGTGAGACTTCTCAGTTTAGCTCAGTTGGTAAGAGAGCAGACTACCAATCGCTTCCTCGTGATTCGAAATTAAGGTAAGGAAATGGTAATTTTATGTATTGGCATAGTTTAATGTGACGGTTCGGACAAACTGTTTACTCCGCTTAATTAGGCGTTGCTGTTTACGGTAGGAAAACGAGGTCAACTTCAACCTCCGACTTGGATTGAAGTTTGACAAAAGATTAAATTCAAAAACCGACATTAATTTTGAAGAAGATCTTGCATCAGCCTAAACCAAACATCATCAATCATTATAAATCAACATGCTGGGAAAAGGCCTCTCACATTTCCTTCTGTGACGATCGCGACTTTGCTAAACTCTGCTATGGCTTACCGGCAAACCTTTCTATCTATTCCCTCCATCTGGTGTCTGGTCTTTCCCTACAGTGTTTACTGTTCAATGGGCATCAGTCAGTTAACCTTTTGTCCCATCTGTTGCCATCCATCTTTGCTGAGTGTCCTGCGAACTTCCATTATTGCTGCTTAATTATTAGTATAATGACATTCATTCTAGTCTTTCCTTTGATCTGTGTTGATATTTTCATGGCTCTTTACGCAATTCTAAATTGGTTTTTCAGTTCGTTTTGTAAGTTCCCATGTTTCGACCGTCGTAGCTAGTATACTGCATTGATTGTATGCTTAACGCTTTTAACACTTTGGCGATGTGCTCTCCAATATCTCTCGATTCATACCAAATGATTTCCAGCCGATCTGTATGTGCCTTTATTATCTGTCCTTGGTAAATATACTCATAAACCTCATCTAGATTCTCAGACTCTAACTATAGTTATAGTATCGTGAATAAATTGACTTCGTTTGTATTTAGTTTAATAATCATTATATATATATATATATATATATATATATATATATATATATATATATATAGAAGCGTAGTTTGAAAAAAGTATATACTACATATACTAAGCACATGCACTTGCGAGAGAGTGTATGCGTGTGCGAGTGTGTGTATATGTATATATCTTTCTGCATCTGTGTGTACCCAAATAGGGTGTCGCCTCACGTAACACCAAGGAAACAGGCGTACAAAAGCCAAGGTTATATCACGTCAATGTAATGGCGGGTGACAGAGGTTTGCAAATGACGGCCTTTTCCGTTCAGGAAGGAAATGATCGGGGCTTTTGGAAAAGGTCAGACAAGGGAAAAGGGTAGATAATATTTAGTCGCTGCAAGAATATCAATTTGAATAACAAGGTCGAAATCACCAAGTCCAGAATATTGTCACATTAGAATTCCACAATAGACATAAGTGGAGTCAGTCGACTGTCGGCCTGGAAGGCATAGTCGATGGAATATACGCAGCCAGAGAATCTCCTCCCAATTCATGATCATGAGCCAATAACGTGACAATAATAATAATAATAATAATAATAATAATAATAATAATAATAATAATAATAATAATAATAATAATTATTATTATTATTATTATTATTATTATTATTATTATTATTATTATTTCACATCAGTAGCCTGGTGGTTGAGTGACAGCAAGTCTCCTCAAGTCTCCAGCCCTCCTCTCTACATTCTCATAGACCACAGCTATACTGTGGTTTACAGTTTCACACCAGTTGCTCGGTGGACATCACTGAAGGCTGAGTGACAGTAAGTCTCCTCAGGTCTTCAACCTACATCTCATCTTCCCCTCGCCTATCTCGCGAGTGTTGTGATTGATATCTCCACTTCCATTTTCCTTCCTCCTCTGCTAACGTTTTTGTGTCGTAGACCTTATATTTCTAGTACTTGCCTCAGTATCCGTACAGTTCCCAGCAGTTCTGTGGTCTGTACCGTCTCAATCCTTCCTTTTATCATTAGCTTCCCCAGTTTCGCATTCACTGTTTTTGTGACAGTTACTAGTGCGCCTATTATTACTGGTACTACCCTGACTTTCATGTTCCACATCTTAAGTTCTCTTGGCAGATCTTGGTATTTTTTTATTATTATTGTGGTTGTTGTTGGCGATCACTCCTTTCCAAAACATAATGTAACAGTTGATAATCATCAGAATTTGCTTTACTCTTTAAGTGAGAGCATTTTGAACGTTTAGGGCTAACCAAACAGGGACTACGAGGCGCTGCTTTTGCTGTGTCAAGTTAGCATACATACATACGTACATACATACATACATACATAAAGATCTACATTCAAACTCACAAACAAAGGACTTATTATCATTATACAGATTTGATATTTATGATGAGGTAGCTTTGTATGTTTTTAAAATATAAATAGTCAGGATTTCGGCATCGTTGATTTGGTCTGTTTGAAAAAGAAAAGAAAAAACGATTAAATTTATGATCAGTGGATCGTGGAGAGATAAGGGACAGACTCTGGTTTTCATTGAGGACCGGAAACTGTGGAACCTGGCCAATGACTGACATCCTTGAATGATTCGAAAGAGAAGAATCCGGGAACCCATCCTGGGAATGTACTTTGGTGGAGTGTTTTTCAGAAGCAGATATTTAATGTTGATGACCCAGTCATCGGCATACACTGCCACTCTGGGCCTGAGTCCAAAGGATATTTAACAGGGGTGGGTGCAAAAAGATATATTTGGATGTTGACTGTCGGCTGAAGGACTAAGGAATACTAAGCTGTGACTCGGCCTTAGCTGTCACTGAACCCCTTGATCTCCGGGGTATAAAGGTTCCAGCTTCTGAACCACAATCTCTAAAGGAGAAAACATTGTCCCGGGAAGGTTGGAGGGGCGTGTGCCCTCTTTGCCCCCCTTCCTTAGCGGACACACATCCTGCTAGGTTTCTCGGTTCAATCTCATAGTTCCCAAGGGTGGGACTCGTTGAGCATAACACGTGAAGCAGCCTGATTGGAAAACCATTGGAACCAGAGTAAAGGATTGAGCCTACTCGGAAACAAGCAAGTGCAAACCGCTGATGCATCAAATGACGGAATAAGATAAGTGCTGAGAATGATTAAGGGTGGATGAGGAGCTTTTCTCATATATACAGCGTGGGTACAAAAGACACCCGATATATTTCTAATAGTTTATTTTGATATCTATATACACTTTCAAAATTTATTGAATTTTGACCGAATATCTCTGTACATCTCTTTTTAGAGTTCAGTCTTGTTTCAATATCTTTTACACTTGTGCCTTTAATCTTGTGCTTTAGAATCTGATGATTTTGAAGCTGTTTTAGGTTGTTAAAAATGATCTCTTGATATGAATAGGTGAGCTTTAGCACTGCATATACATATATGATCGTGGCTGCGATGATTCAATTATATATGTATATCAAGAGAGTAATTTTGGAATAATTTGAAATCAATT
>OY735219.1:3063774-3068774 GCA_963457665.1 Thysanoteuthis rhombus | reverse complement strand
GGGTTAGCTGTATTAAATTATGTGTGAAAAAGGAACGGAGACGTTCCATTATCGCTATTATTCACTAAGCTTACCTTCGTCTAGCCAGTTGCTTTATAATAAAATGCCTATATAAATGGGGCAGCCAATGAAAATAACGCCAACCAGGTGCGGATCAAGTATTTTTGAGTCGGATTTTGGGTCCAAATGGTGGAGAAGTTATTTTTTTACAAATACGTGAGAAAGAAAAAAAAGTTAAAACATCAAAAACGATTTTTTTGTTTTAAGGCTTATTCATGATTAGTAGGGATTTTTTTTTTAATTTCTCTATCAAGGTATTAAATTTTCTTATTGTGCTTTGTCCGAATGCCAAGGGGAGGAGCTTCCAGACCCCCTGTAGACACCCCTCCCTGGATCCACGCCTGGTAAGCTGTTTTGAATTATGTGTGAAAAGGGAATGGAGACGTTCTATCATTGCTATTAGTCACTCAGCTTACATTCGTCTAGCCAGTGTTTTTTTTTTTTTTTTTTTTTTTTTTAAGGTGTCGATATATAATGGGGAGCCGGAGATATTAACACCAACCAGGTGTGTATCAAAGATTATGTGTACGGTGGGGGTCCAAATCGAAGTAATCAACTCAGAAGCTGGAGTCGACTTTGTTTTTACACGGTAATGACCAGAACAAATCTTACCAAATTCAGTAATAGTGAACCGTTCACTGTTTGTCTCAGACGACGCATTAGACCCAACCATTATATAACATTTTGATTTAACTACAGTGATTTGAAATCCAGACCAAGTGATCGGCAGATGGTTTTCTCACCGACTGAGCCAAACTGACAAGTCTCACATATCAACGACAAGTTACGTCCTAATGTTTTATTAATTATGTATGCAACACAAGAGTTGCTGCAATCAACGTCAGCCGGAAAAGAGGTGGGAGATAATTTTGACCTTGCAGCAGCTGCGCGTGTTACAAATGAATTCGTGGGGGAAAAAAAAGACAAATTTCGATCAGCAAAAACAAGATAGTGATATATGACCGCGCATTTGTATTTTTTGTTTTGTTTTTTTTATTTAGATTTAAGTCCTAGTTTTTAGCTCTAGAGTTAACTGAAGTGTTAAGTAAACGAAATCAATAGAGGAAATTTACTTCAGAACAAACAGATGAGAAATTAATGAAGAAATAAGACGAGAGACGTGTTATTTATTTAGATCAGATTATAGATAGAATAAGGAGTTATTGCTTTTAAGGTTAATTCATGATTACTCGGGATTATTTGGTATTTTCTTGATTAATGAAAGTTTTTCATCTGAATATACAACATCTAAAAAAAAAATTCTCTACCCAAGTAGGGGAGGGGATCCGGAACCTCTGACCCACCAGGTGAATCTGTGCCTGCCAGATGCTGTGTTGAATTCAAAGGTTTTGCTCCTGGGATAGGAGTCGCTGTGCTGTAAAGATTAGTGATCAATTGAGTAAAATCGATTCTGTTATTTTGTTCTTACCATCCGTCATAAATCTATCATGAGCAACAATAACAGACTTGGCTGATGGATACTACTGATGCTATAAGTGTGACATACACGGCAGGGAGAAAGAAGTGAGAATAGAAAGTTTGGTAGATCAAGAGAGTAGGTAGGGACACGAGAAAGAAGTCATGCAGTTTAATGAGAGGGAAAGAATGGAGGAGGGCTGATTGCTGCTATTGATACCATAAGCATTATATACGCAGTTCTTGGTATATATACTCGAGCAGTGCCCGTTTCAAAGGAGAAAGTTTGGAGAACGGGTCGGAATAAAGCACCCAGCCATAATCGTCATGTAAAATATGATTATGGCTGCAAATTTAGATATTCCATATCTAAATTTAGATAATTCTAGATAATTTATTTAAACCAAGAAGAACGAGCTGTAAAATTTCAAATGTTTAATTATTTTTATTATTCTGATCGGATAAAAAAATCTTTTTGTAATTCGGGTTGTTCTCGTCCTTACGCTCCATTAACGACATTGGGGCCAGACAGATCTATTATATTTATTTGGGTTCCCCATGTGGGCGAATATGAGACTAGCTTAGGTTTGATGTTGGGCTCTGATCACGCACCTATGGGCCAAGACAAAAATCTACTACAACAGCTTTCACTACACGTGTCGCAACCATCCCATGATGTTACCGCGTTAGTATAAAGGGGAGGTGCTGTCAAGCAGACGGATCACCAAGAACAAGGCTTATTTTATTTGCACTGAGGAGATTAGGCTGGCCAAAGGAGATTCCAGTACGGATGCAACATTTCTCAATTCCACTTGAAGGGTGGGGTTGGGATCACCCTACATTGTCATAGAAGCCTGGGCAAATTTGTTTTCTACCTGGGAAAAAGAATCTCCATGACATCATCAAAAGGAGAATTCAAAGGAAGAATCCCCTACGGTTGTTAGGCTTTTGAGAGAGAAAGTTCAAGAATGTTCAAGAACGTAAAGATCCCATTAGTTTTGAAAATTAGGGTCTACAACCCATGCATCCTCTCGATAGTCACCTATGGAGCTGAAACGTGAAACAAAGCCAAAAGATAGGCTCTCGTACTGTGAACCGTGCAACATGCACAAGAGAGGACTGTGCTTAACACAACATGGAATTTTAGCAGAGTGTATTAGAGAAAAAAACAAGTCAGATATATCATAGAATTCTTTAAAAAAAGCCAAGTTGCAAAAATATCAGACAACCGCTGGACATTGTGACTCACGACGTGGTTCTCCAGAGATCATATGCGAAATTGTAACCAACAAAAAAGGAGATGGGATGGCTATTCAGACGAGTTCAGGAGATAGAGAGATCTGGGGAATCTGGAGAAATTCTGTGTCCAACGACGGACGTTAAAAAATGATGATGATGATGATGATGATGATGATGAAGCCGGCCCTTTGACATTCGCCCTCGTTTGCAGATAAATTGGAGCCTTGATATAACAAAAGCAACGACAATAGTTGTAATTGCCCTAATCATAAACGGGTGGGAGAACGGAAGTTTTTTTTTCAAGGATAGTAGGTCGGAGGCTTCAGAAGAAAGTTATATGAAGTGTAGAAAAAAGAGAGTGACTGGTGGTGACTGGTAGGTGGGGTAAAGTTGGAAGAAAGGAAGGCTCAAAGAAAGGCTTTATGAAAGGCTTGGAGAAAACAAAGAAAGAAGATAGGGAAGATAAAGAGAAAGAAGAAAAGGAAGAAACGAAGAGAGAAAGGGAAAACGATAAAAGGTCGAGGGCAAGAAAAATAAAAGAAACATTCTAAAAGAAAGAAATGGAGAGAGAGAAGGAACTGTTGGAAGGAGAAACATACCATGAATGAAAGAAAGAAAGGAAGAAAGTTAGAAAGAAAGAAAGAAAGAAAGAAAGAAAGAAAGAAAAGTAGAAAGGAAGAAAGGAAGAAATTAGGGGTGGAATAAAATAAGTTAATAAACAAGAAAAAAAGAAAGAAAGAATTGAAATGAGATGAGAGCTTGGGTGAAAAAAGCAAAAAGAAATTTAAATAAAAAGACACAGAATGAAAAAAAAAAAAAACTAAAGAAAGAAAGATAGCCGGGGAGAATGAAATAAAGGGAAGATAGAAAAGAGATCTAAACGAAATAATTAAAGAAAGAGATAAAAAGGGGGCAGAAAAGAAAGAAACAAGAGAAAGAAAGAAAAAAAAGGAAGAAGAGGGGAAAGAAACAGAAGATAGAAAAAATAAGAAACGGAGAATAGAAGAAGGAAACAAAAGAAATAATGAACGAAATAGAGAAATAAAGAAAGAGGGAATTTACAGGAAACAAGACAAAAGAAAACAGACTATGAATGAGAGAGAGAGGGGGGTTGTATACACCTTACATAAAGCTAATTTCTTCGCCCTTAAATAATCAGGCCACTCCAGGTAATCATAAACCTGACAGAAGTGCCTCCATTTGTAAGTTGTTCGTAAAACCCTCCTAACTAAGGACAAAACACCTTTGATTTGAGTGTTTTTCTTTCTTAATGGCTTCCCTCTTTCCGAGTCTGCACAGACAGACTGTTTATAGGCTTACGTAGCCTCCTTTTCTCTCTATTTTAACATGTACGGTAACCTTGTCTACATTTGGCAGAGACGGCGAATATATGACACGAGTGTCAGTAATGACGAACCGCAGATTTTTGGGTCACATACGATGTACCTTTAAAAGTATATTCTGAAATTTCAAGTTTCATTTTATCGCACAACTACTTACATAAATCTAATAGAAAAATGGGCTGCTTATCTATGAGCATTTACCTTAAGTAAAATACATGCATACTTATGAGTGAGCCTCCGATGTAGATATAAATGGTGAGGAAAACATCGATCCATCTATTTGTCTTCGGTCAACTGTAATAATCTATTCATTTCATTCTTTAGCTATATCTCTTGGGGGGGGGCTAGTATCACCCCCGAACCAGCTGAAAAACCGTCCGACGTAACAAAATGAAGTTTTGACACACTGCTAAAATGTTTGACATCACTGGTCTATGAACTTTTATCAACTGGGATACCCAGTAAGTAGCAATACAATTTAATGTGCGTGTGTGTGTGTGTGTGTGTGTATGCTTGCGCGAGAATATTTCTGGGAGAGAATTTATTTTGATAAAATTGGATAGTTAGCGTTTTTTCTCTCTATCCTTTTAAAATCTTGTTCAGAATCGACCAAGGAGATTGAAAAGGCAAACTCACATTGCTATTTGGAAGATTAGCCAAATTAAAAAGTTGATCTGGATCCCCCTTGCACAAAATCCTTAAAGGCCCTTTCAATCATGAGCTGATTACGTTCTTATATGAATATTTATGAGCAGTAATGTATGTGTGTGTGTGTGTGTGTGTGTGTGTGTGTGAGAGAGAGAGAGAGAGAGAGAGAGAGAGAGAGAGTCTGGGTGTATGCGTAAGCTCGAGCACCTGTTCAACAAAAAAAAAACAACTGGAATCACACAGAGAGCCATGGAAAGAGCAACAATAACAATCAGAGACAGAATAAGATCAACA
>OY735219.1:3023774-3058774 GCA_963457665.1 Thysanoteuthis rhombus | reverse complement strand
CGCCTCATTTGATTTATGAATATACGGAATGAATTGCTTTCACAAACTACAAAGCACTCAGAGAGCGCGCGATTCTATCAACGCTGTACACTGACTAAAAATGGAAATAAAGTAAGATAAAATAAAATAAAATAAAATGAAATAAAAAAGACGAGGAGAGGACTTTGAAACATTTTGAGTTACATCCCTTGAAATTTGAATTTTAGCCTTTTCATCAACTGTTCGTTTTAATCTCTTTTCCTGATTGCAGTACCTCTCAAATGAAAATTTTAAAAAATTATCCCTTCTTTCGTAGAAGATGGTCCACACACCCACAAAATTTCTTTGAAATCAGTTGAGAACTTTAGCGGATATTCTATGAACAGACGGACAAACGTTAATACGGACAGACAGACATGCACGAGTGAATACATTTAGCGGCTCCTTCCATGTATGCTTCCCTCATATTTTATCTGTCGGTTAATGCTATCAAAACGACCCTATCCTTATGTGATCACAATAAGCGGCTTCATCTGTATTGGGGATGTTGTACTCACCTAATCTTCGTATCCGTCAATAAAAGAAAGAAAGGGAGAAAGAAATGAAGTAGCGAATGGAGAGGAGAAAGGAGAAGAGAGAGAGAGAGAGAGAGAGAGAGAGAGAAGAGAAGAGAGAAACTGGGGTGAAGTTGAAGAGAAGTACACTGGAACAAAGAGAGAGAGAGAGGGGGGACAGAAGAGAGAAACTTGGGGTAACCAAGGAGAAGTACACTAGATCAGAGAGAGAGAGAGAGAGAGAAAGAGAGAGAGAGAGAGAGAGAGAGAGAGAGAGAGAGAAGGCTGATGGTTGGCAGGGGAGAGAGATTAGGTGAGGTGAAAACGAGAAAGATACTGGGGGGAGTGAAGTTGAAGAGAAGTTCCCTGGATCAAAGAGGGAGGGGGGAAAAGAGAGGGGGAAGTGAGCAAGAGGTGATCAGAATATTTCTGATTGTTTTACTGTTTGCAAGTACTGACATGAAACATTTCAAATGCGTTGAACACAATCCGCAACACACACTAACGACGACAGTCCTTTACACACACAGATAAATAACAGTAAATGTTTAGGCACAAACACACACATACACACACAAGCGTACACGGATCTAAACTAACGCATACACACGTACAAACAAATGCCAGGACCCCGGCCATCCGTTGCCGGGAAATAAACGGTATATTGGTGACCTGCTTTCCAAGGCTGCACCTCTACATTGCGCTTAAAGGAATAGGGTCAGGGCTAATCCCCGGCGCTTTAGTCGCAATCTGCCCTCGTGTGGAGACGAACAAATATTAAGAGGTTCACCTTGTACTTCAGATGTTGTAATGGCGAATGCAAGTATTGAGATTTTGACAATTTTGAGTTATTATTTTGAACTGGGCCCCAAAGCTGCTCATAAGCCATCCGCAGAATTCGGAAAGTGGAAGCAAATAAAACGACATTTAACCGCACTACCCCAAACTCGGGTTTTAAGGGTGGTAACTTGCCCTTCGAGATAGAGACGCTCGGAAACTTTCCGAAGAGCGAGGGAAGACATTACATAAGCTGCATACAAATGAATCAAAGAGTCTATTGGGCAATCCAACCCCTTCATGTCATCTGTATGTAAAATACATCTGAAGAAGTCCGTAGAATTAATCGGCCGAAACCTTGCATGAACAACAAAAAATAACAAGGAGTTCGAATGCCCGAAAAACTCTTTAAATGTTAGTGGCTCTTGTAATAATAATAAAAGTACGGTTATACTTTGAATAGTCGTTTCAAAATCCTCCGTCCTCTTCAAAACCGGACCGTTCAAGGTGTTATCATTATTTTTTTTCTTCCGCTTATACTTAATAAATTTGCACAGCTATACCATATCCGTACTACTTCAAAACCCGCCTAAGCAAAACTGCATTATTCAAATTATAGTTGTACTTTTGATTCAACCCAATATTTGCAGAGTCGGGGGTGGATATAAACTTACTTTTTCAATTCGTTTCTGTTACATAATTTAAAGTTTCAAAGCAACTCTTTATGTACTTAGAAACGACACTGTTATTCCAGTTATGTAAATACCAACAGTACCTATAAGAAACCTGTTGTGTAAGAAGCGAATAAAACCCTTGTTGTTCGCCTCTAAGTACCAGATAGACCCCACCTTATTGTGCCTAAGGTTTCCCGTGGCCAGATTTGCAGGATATATCGCATATCATTACACGTCTAGACCTGATTGAATGTCAGGGTCACAGTTTACCTAGGCCTGTGAGCAGTGGAGGAAAGGTGAAGGTAAAAGGAGACGTGTGGGAGTATGACGTTGAGGCGGACGGGAACACGAGGACGGAAACCACGTGACATCCGGTTCATCGGTCCTCTTCTGGCGAGAGGTGATTTTTTTCTTTATGAATGAATCATTTTTTATGAATGACCCTTCTTTCATTAAAAAAAACAATCATGGTTATTTATTGTTTTCTCTGTTCATCTTTTTTTTAATACTTGAACAATTTTTCTCCTTTCTTCATTTCTTTCTTTCTTACTTTCTTTCTTTCTTTCTTTCTTTCTTTCTTTCTTTCTTTCTTTCTTTCTTCTATTCTTTCCTTTTCTTTTTCTTGAGGTGGATCTTTCTTTTTTTAAAAATCTTTTTATGCATTTTTGTTTTATTTTTTCCTTTTTATGTTTTATCTCCTCCTCTTATTTCTCCTATCATTTTTTTATCTTTTCTCTCCCAGTCTTCCGTATCCCTTATCCAAAACCATCCACCAAAACTGTCAAAATGGGTTTCTTCAGTTTCTAAGTGAGTCTGGCTGGCTGTGTATGTATGTATGTATGTATGTAGGCCAAATTAGTGCAGTTAGAGGGCAGACAATTTAAAGACGTTTTTGTGTGAAAAAAAAATCCCAAATTATCTTTTCAAGAAGTTTTGATGAGGAGGGGCGTTCAATTGACAATGTAAGTTTATGCTAAATTGATCCCCTTGTTTGAGCCTTTGAGCATTCACATCTATTTTTTAATCAAGTCTTATTTGATAACCTCTTTCCAACACCGGGCTGGAGAAGTCATTTATATATTCTCAAATCAACCTTTTCCCAGTTTTAATTGATCATCCCCAACACAGTGGAGAGCAAGAAGACGTTAGTCACTTGACGATTTCTTTTGAGTGACTAACCAGACCCGTTCTATCTTCTGGCTTTTTGTTAGTTTTCCTTCCTCACCCCACACTAACTGTAATAACAGCATTGCCATGTCACCCAAGTTAATGGGTTAGCATTCATTCTTATCTTGAATCTCTCTCTCTCTTACAACAACAACAATTTCCGGGTTTGTATCACAGCTCAATTAGTAAACACACTGATACAATAAGTGCATTATGAAACTCTTCCATACTAGTTGAAAACTCGTGCCACGGGTGGGGTTTTCATCTAGTACCAGCGGAAGGCCCTAATGGGATCTTTGGCCTCAACAAGAGATCATGGATTTGAAGTATATATTTATTGAATCATACCTTATTTGAATATCATTACCATCTTGATCTCTTTAATGGACGTAATGGAATAAAAAGAAATTAACAACTCCCCTTGTTTATTTAGGGAACAAATACCCATTTTATCTGTTACTAGTTATTCTGTGTCGTAAGAAATATATATATCAACAATTTTGCAATTTCACTAAATACTTTGAAAATATCAAAAATATTGTTACACTGCATTTTCTTGTTTAAGTTCAAGCCAGAAACTCTTTACAATTGCAAAAAAAAAAAAAAGAAAGAAAAGAAATCGTAAGGGGGACTACTCAATAATTAGCATTTAATATTTATCTCGCTTAGCAAATGTTACCGACAAAAACATAACCACTCGCATCAAGTATTAAATCCGCAGATTATGTGGTTTAAGAAACCCAATTGTTATCAAGCAAAAACTATTGTCTGTGTTTAATCGAGTAACAATTATCTGAGAAGTTTTACCTTTAGCTACAAGGTTAGGAATTTCAATTATTTTCCCCTCTGTGAACACCAATTATCTCCCTTGATTTGTAGAATAAATTCAATCAATACCACTTGGAAACCCTTATTTGCATTTACCTAACCTGATAGAGTAAATGCTTGCCAACTCGACTGGAAGTTTGCCTGGAGCCTACTCACAGCTATAATAGTAGCGCGCTCAAAAGTTGTTGTCAGTTGACGTCGATAACACAACTTTATACCTTTTGATGTCTACCTTCTTCATCGCCATCACAGCAGTGAATATAAGAAACAGTTTTACTCGAACACGAAACCTTCATTTACCTAACGTGGGACTCAAGACGGCGATTGGCAATTGTGACCTCAATCGGCCTTGGTAGTGGTTCTGGGCTACCCGTGTACGGAAATTAGTGGCAAGTATAAAGCTTTGGCACCTACGATCTATCATCCAGGCTGCACCTCTGCATTTCATAAGTTAATCTTTGGCTAAACTTGATGCTATTTCTAAAATTATCGTTGTAAATTTTGATGATATAAAGTTGTTAATAATTTAATTAGTGTGTTTACACACTAATTCTCTGAGTCATGGTCTGGATTTAGAGATTCTCTGCTTAACATGTCAACATGCTGGAAACTAACATTATTCTAATATTATGGAGGTATGCAATTCTGAATTCAAATACTGTCTCATAATGAAACTTTTTGCGAGCAACATCAAATGAATGTGATATTGTTACATTTTTAATTGATTTCTAGCCAGAAGCCTTCACGAAATCCAATCATGTTTTGTAATCAGTGGTCGCAAAAATCCAATGTTGTACGAACTATTTTTCCTGTGATAAACCTACGTGCGTACATTTGAATTCAACTTCGTCAATCAATATTTCTTTCCGAAACTGAGAAAATCATGCTTAACCTCACATGAAAAGATCATAAGATAATTCAGTATAATAAAGTCAGGAGTCAGTGATAACATAGAAACCATTAGAAAACTCAAATGGCAATGGGCTGGTCTTATTGCAAGAATGTAAGACAGCTGTTGGACATCACGACAATATGGATCCCCATGGATCATATGCAAAATTGTGGCCGACAGAAAGTAAGATGGTGTGACGAGCTACAAGAAGTACAGGCTCTGCAACGCCCATAATAGAGAGGTATGGCATATCTTGGGGAAAGTCTATGTCCAACGACTGACGCTAATAGGCCGCTGCTGATGGAGCTATCAAGAAAATTTGAAATCTTTTGTGCGCACATTAACTTCATTTGTGCGCGGGTTGCGAAGCGTGTGGATACGTGCTTGCACATGCGCACGCACGCACAGCTTAGAAGGAGCTATAGTGGTGACCACAACTAGCGTCGAAAACGTCAGGAAAATCTGGGAAGACCACCAACTGAGTCATAAATACCATGAGATTCCAGTGTACGCTCCTCTTGGGTCGAAATATCCAGCTGCAAGAAAATTCAATTTTATCATGAGACACCCACTATCACCCGACATAAGGCAATGCTGGCAACATCGTAGTCTTCATCTTAATATAGGGATTGCGTAATTCGTAGGAGTAAGTTGATAGATACGAACCTCCTGTGCATGACAGGAAAAACACCATAGAAAACAAGAGACTATTGTCCATTGTAACTTAACGCTGGTCTTGTATACGGGTTTTAATTTATGATTCATACCTGACGTGTTATTATTCTCCTTGGGAAAAAAAGTCGTGAACAAAAAGATGAAATAAAACAACACTTTATTGCTCTTCGTCCATACACGACTGTAAAAATGAATGAAGCTATTATTGCGAACTTTTCCCTCTAGAATGACGTCAGACAAACATATATCGGCCAAAACAGAGTGATGGACTGGTAAGCCAGTTAACATAGCCCTTACGATTTTGAGTTGGGTGGCTACTAATGTAATTACCGCTTCTTATTATAGTAATCTGATCAATTGTTCTATATATATTTTGAATAAAATTGCGAACAGTACCTTTTTAAACATCGTCTTGGTTCTTATAATCTGTTCTGCTACTTGTAAGTACAACAAGTAGACTATATTAACATGTTTGTAACAGCAGCCATTACATTTCCTCTGATGGACAAATGTCTTCCCCATCTCCGTCAATGACGACCCCAACTGCGCTAATCTTTGCCATGCCTTACCGGCAAACCTTTCTATCGCATCTCTCCAACTCAAGTTAGGTCTTTTCCTACTGCGTTTTGATCCCATGGTGACCAATTCTTTCGCTCCATCTTTCTCCATCTCTTTTTGCCCATCTTCTTCCAGCCCATCTCCATTTTTGTTGCTTAATTATGTGTGTAATATCCTTCATTCTAGTCCTCGCCAAGAGAACTGTATTTCTTATCGGGCCTGGGCTTATGACCTATTTTGCAAGGACCTGGACATATTTCAACGTTAATATACATTGGCATTTACTAAGCATATCTTAGTCTGGTATGAGGCCACGAGTCTGGGACTCCCACTAAGGATCGAATATGTACTAGAGCAAGCTTAGCTTAATTTGGCACAAGTGTGTGGTACTCAATGGGCAACGAATTCCCAACACAGAAGTGATCGTCACTGGACTGTTAACCATAACCAACGGAAAGTCAAATCTTTGCTTAATCCGCACATAGCCGCAAGTGTGCGACACTCAGTGAAGGTCGATCTCACTAATCACATCGTATAGTCAGCCAGACTAACTCGTTAACCACACCCCTCCCTCAGGGAGCCGTAAAGTGTATCCAGTTACAGTAAACTCTCTTTATAATGGCATTCATTTAAATGGCACTATTTAATGACGTAACCTTTTCAATGACATACTTGTTTATATATATATATATATATATATATATATATATATATATATATATATTACTGCAATACTATGGACGGAGTGGGAGTTAAGTAAGCAACAAAAACAGTACATGAATATTCCAGTGCATTATTTAAAAAAGTAGCAATAGCAAACCCTCAAAATTATGAACAAAGCAACGCAGAAATCTGAGAAGAAATTAATAAGAAAAACCTTGTCAATTAATGATAAGCTTGGAATAATTAAGAGGATGGAACGTGGTGTATATGGTTAGCGAAATTACTTTTTGGTTCGTTCGTTTTATTTGCAGACCTATAACCCATATAAGCGGCATTCGACCGTAAAAGGGTAATTAATGGGAAAAAAGCCATTTTGTTGGAATTTCGGGGGGTTTCTCATTATTAATACAGTCCGCATAAGATCCACCCGTTATAACGGCTCTCCGGAATGCCCGAGGGAGTCGTAATAACTGAAGTCAACAGTATTGCGTGCTTTTCATTATTGAAAGAGGTGGAGCCAGGGAAAAAAAATCTGCACTAAGTAATTGCGACACAAGTGACATCTGACATCTGGGATGAATTTATCTTCTCTGGGTGTACGGGTTAGTGGGATGTTCGTGGGTAGCAAGAGGTTCGGGGAAAATACAAGCCCTTACCCACACTAATGAAGGCTTTCTTTCTTTCTTCTCCCATCCAGCCTTCTCTTTGCTTCTCTCTTTCCTTCACTGTCTCTTCTCCCCACCCCTTTTGTACTGGTTTATCTCTAGTCATGAATTGACTGCTTCTCTCACTACATTTTTTCTTACTCTCCTTCCTTTCGCTCTCTCTTTCACCAAAGTGTCCCTTATTTGCTCCACTCTCTTTCTTTTCTTGGTTTTCCTCCTCTATATTTTCTTTCTTGCACCCTCCGTCTCTCTCACTCTGTTTTCTCTTTCATTTCGTCATAAGTTTCCTCTTTCTCTTTCTTTCATCCTCTTATTTTTCATTTCCATTCCACTATGTATTTATATGTGTATGATCTCGTTTATTCTCTGTCTGTTCACTTTTACCAACGCGACAGTTATGAATGAAGAAAATGGATATATTTGATGGTGCAATAACGCGAGTTCATTTCAAATAAGAGTTTCTATATTATATAACGCAATTTATAATCATTCTGTCGGATCATATATATCCATTTCTGAATACTTAAATGTCGTTTTGAAAGGAGAGAATAGACTGAGAATAAATAGATGAGAATTTGGAGTGAATGCAGTTATTTGGGCCTTTGCATTACCGGCGACAGTTCGGCTCAATGGTTAGAGCAACGCTACGTTGAAGCGGCTATCTTATCGGTCATAGGTTCGATTCCTGCAGCAACCTCATTTCCCTAATTGTTTCTTCTATTTACGTTGCCTGGTTCCAGTGATACAATAATCGTGTAACGACGGGAGATCATTTCAGGTATGAGTTTCGACATAATACAACGCAAATTATAAACATTCTGTCGGATCATATAAATCCATTTCCTTTATAGATACTCTCTCTTTAGTTTTATCTCATTTTGTCCACCCTCTCTTTACTTAACTCTGCTCAAATCTATCAATCGGTCTAAGCCCAATTCCTTCTTACTCTCTTTTTTTCTATCCATCTATCAATCTATCTACACATATATACAAACACATACACACACACACACACACATATATGTGTGTGTGTATGTGTGTGTGTGTGTGTGTGTGTCTCTCTCTCTCTACACACACACACACACACACACACACATATATATATAAATATATATATATATAAATATATATATATATATATATATATATATATATATATATATATATATATATATATATATATATATATATACATATATATATATATATATCTGATCATGTTGCTGGCTGTAAATGGACATGCACTTGTTGTCTGGAAGCCGAATGACGAGCAAGCTGATCTCACAAGCAATTGATAACAAGTTCAACCTTCACGCGGTAATCCATAAAGTGGGTTGGCCTCAAGCTCGATTTAACGAAGTCCTGGTAAATTATCTCACATCTCCCTCTGACATTAAGTATAAGCAAATAGCAACCGCCTGCGACTCCCCAGCCGGCACCCCCTCTGCAAACACAGCAACGCACACATCTGAAGACGCTGCTGTTCATTATCCATTCGATTTTTGAAACTGTCAACCAAATCTGTCAACGTAGGTTTCTCCAGTTATTAAGCTGGTCTGACTGGCTTTAACGCACCAACGGAGCAACACATGGCAAGAAACTTGAAAACTCAGTCCTTCTGTATTTGGACAAACTTTTTTTTCAATTATTTTCCTAAATAGTTCTTGAGTTGGGAGTTAATTTGTGATGTAAGGTCAAGCTGAATTGTTTCCTTGGATTGTGTCCGGTTGCATTCACGCTTGCCAAGTTTTTTTTTTCAACTTTTTATGATCACTGCATGACAAAAGGCTAAGTACTTTACTCATCAATCACCTCCTTCCTCTAATTTTTTAATTGATTACTCCCAACACGGCACAGTGCTAAAGGACGTTGGTCACGTGTCGGCTTCTATAGAGTGACTATCCAGACCTGTCTCTATAACCTTAAAAAGGACGTGATTTAAAAAAACACATAAAAAACATAAAAAAGGCAGCCCCCCTCCTTACCCTACCGTAAGCATTACAAACAAGTGCGGCCTTGTCAAGTCGAGATGTAAAAGTATTGTTAGATGGCTGTTTTTGTTTAAGCTCAAGGCACAAAGAAGATTCTTCCCAGGCGTCAGTCCGAGTCACTTGGACTGGTGGAGGACAGTTGCTTTGGCCGCCCACCGCGAGGGAAAGCCTGATTCATGGGAATTGACCTTGAAGCAGACTGAAATAATCAGGACTTACTACACCGTAGATTGTTCTATATTTTCATTTATACATCTATGCCGGTCTGTTCATGCCTTTGTAGGTACATAGGGTCTGAATGGGGTATATATATATATATATATATATATATATATATATATATATATATATATATATATATATGTGTGTGTGTGTGTGTGTGTGTGTGTGTGTGTGTGTGTATTTATACATGTGTGTGTGTGTCTATCTGTGTTTGTGGAGAAAAGAAGTAAATCTGGGAGAATGTTGTGAAATAGTCGACGATGTGACCAAGGGAAAAGACATCAGAACATCCAAGAGTTTAATCAAGGAGTGGGAGGCTTACACACGTATCACCCGTACAGGGCTTACTCAGAGCTGTGAAAGCGAACGTTTGTTTCTGATATATATATATATATATATATATATATATATATATATATATATATATATATATATATATATATATATATATATATATATATGGGTTACCATTTTTGGCTCATAAAGTAAAGCTTCCGGTGGTGGACTCTTGTTCCACATCCAACTAATAATCTCTAAAAGTACCCACACACGCACACACTCCTGAAGATGGGAATACCTCCCGAAACATGTCCAGACCATTAATGAGGACATTGACAGATAAATAAACCTCTCTTCCATACACTTTACTCCCGAGTCTGTCTCATTCTCTATAGTTCAAATTATATATATATATACATATGTATATATATGTGTGTGTGTGTGTGTGTGTGTGTGTATGTGTGTCTTTGGTACATGCGTATACATGTGTGAGAGAGAAAGAGGGGGAGAGGTATTGATGGAAAGAGACAGATTGATAGCTAGACGTAAAGATTTGTATCAACACAGGAAAGAAAGAAAGAAAGAAAGAAAGAAAGAAAGAAAGACGAAAAGAAAGAAAGAAAAAGAAAGAAGCAGAAAGAAAGAAAAAAAGGGGAAGCTAAAAGTTCAGGGGATTTGAACAGATAGGTGAATCTATTAACCTATCAAGTTACGCTGAGTTTCTCGTGTCTCGCCTGAAATTCCACACCATACTTCAAATTACTGGACTAGGAAATCAAGAATCAATTTTCTCTCATCTTTTCTTCCTTTGAGGATGTCATTTTGCATCCCATGTCCCCCGAAATGTTCGGTATCACCTTGGAGATACATTAGTAGATAGGCACAGAATTCGATAGATACAAATAAATCAAGATATATACACTCCGTGTGACATAAATAGATACCAGCGAACTGATATCAAATTAAATCCATCTATCTAACTACTTTAGTCTGTTGATATATATCTATCTTTAATTAATCTCTGCCTCTCTCGGTCTCTCTATCTTTCTTTGCGTCATTAACTAGGGCTGGTGCCAGGATATTCAGCAGCCTGAGTCTGCCATCCAACAAGCGCCTCCAACTCCTCACATGCACAAGTTTTGACAAGACTATACCAGAAATATGCCAATTGGCACTTACTAAGCAGCTCCTTTTATAAATCATTTACGCCCTATTTTAAAGGCCTTTAAAAAGATGTGCCACTCAAGGTATTTTTTTTATTGATTAATTCAAAATAAAACAAATCACTGTGGCCAAGTGGTAGAGTGTTCGATTCCATAGGTCGTGAGTTGAGGAGAATTGAGGAAGCCTGGAGTGGGATGGACTCCGTCAGGCTATCTTGCCCTAGACACATCCAAGGCAGGTGGCGAAAACTGCATACTGAGTTACGAAACTAATTCAAAATGAAGCTTAGAATTGTAATCATAATTATATCATGATATGGAAGTTCAGCTCCATCAAAATTTGACTTATCGCAGGTCGGAATGAAAGATGGGCTGAACGGTTGAGTTTCCGAAGCTTAATTGTTGAAAAGGCTTGCGAAAACGGTACTTCCCGTTGGAGATGTGGGTTCGAATCTAATCTGAAGTTTAATATTTACTTTTTGTGTTTAAGGGTGTTATTTGAAATTCTGCGTTTTTGTCTTTGAATGGATAGGTGGTGTCTTTTTTTCTCTTCCATGAAAATGCTCAAAACGCTATTACAGACGTTTTTGCTTTGTTTCATGGTGACCATAGGGGCCCACCTTACTTGAAAGAATCCGAATAACACAATCTTTTAGTTCAATACAATCTTTGACGTACATAAACCTATGGTTGTGTTCAACTAGCATACAAGCCTTCTAAAGCAAGAAAAAATATTAGGTTTTATTAGAATAACATAATTCAACAGGATCTCCAAAGCATAATTAAACAAGAGAAATTAATGAAATATGTAATTAATCTCATATCTATATCAAATTATTAAAAAATACTTCAGTCTTAACGACGGGTGCATTGTACCCAACGTACCAAACTGAATTCATAGGTGCGCAATCCAATGAAGAACTGACATTTAATTCAATCATTGCGCTAATCCCAGATGAATATGTCATTTAATTATACTTTTCAATCAAAAGAGTTATACTTTTTGGAGCCTTTGTATGATTTCTGGATACCCCCACCCCCCATGCTGGTTAAACACTATTAGAGGTTTATGTACATGGAAACAAAGATTGTCCAATCTGTTTACCCCCAGCTCACCACTCTTTGGCCTTTTGAGCTAAACTGATCTGGGATCATATGTATGGCATTTTGTCGTGTCTTAGATTACCACCACCAGAAGAAAAGAAAGATTCGTTCAGCTATCTCCATGTTTGTACTATTCAAACGTGACGAAGAGACAGAATTTGTTATCTATTTGTGCTATACATGTAACTATGCAGGGTACCACAAGAAGATACGTTCCAGGTGAAAAGCATGCGGTAGGTGGGATACTTTTAATAGCCCGATGCATTTTCAAACTAACATTTTTAACCGTCTTTTTTTTTCATGCAGAATCTAAGATAATCTAATGCGTTATCAAATTTCATCTTAATGTTGGTGTATGTCATTCAAAGCACCAGCGCGTCATAGCCAGTATCAGAATACTTCTTTTTTTTTCAATGCATACTGCTAATCGTGTGTGTTTGTACAGGGCGTGGTACCAGGCTTCGTTGTATGCATAAGTGTGTACACTGATAATTTACATACGGTATTACAAAATTGGTGTTCGAACGCCAGTATCCTGAATGATGATTGTCAAGGAAGACAGGGTAGACCCTCCCTACTTGGGACACGATCTCCTTACTCATGTTTTCTTCTATGTGACCTTTTGCCGAACCGAACTGTGGTAGGTAATATATCAAGGAAATCGGGCGTAACTATGCAGTAAGTATATCGAGTGACGAGAGGTGTACAAAACATAAACGAATATATATACTGGTCTGGTTAGTCACTCAATAGACACCATCACATAACTAACGCCTCTTGACAGCATACTGTGGGGGGTGATCAATTAAAAAAATTTTTACAAAATGATGATCAATCAAAAAAATCAGAAAAAGGGGTGATCTATGAATACATTTCATTTCTCGCCCTTTGTTGGACAGTAATCACTAAGAAGTGTCTGATTTAAAAAGAAAGGCAAAAAATGAAACAAGCGGACAAAAGTCAGAGACCAATTTAGTATAAACTCACATTGCAAACTGTACCCCTCCCTTACACACATTTAAAAACCTATTGCAGCTGGTTGGGGTAAATAAACAAAAAAATGTAAAGGAGTAAATGTTGAGATATCCAGCCTTGTAGCACTATCGCTGGGGTCTGTATATGTGATATATATATATAACCAGTCCAAGGTTGACAATTTAGATGTGAGTTTTTTTTAAAAACTCGATTCTGGAAGTCATTCTCGAATTGGAAAAAAAAAGAACCAAAAAACATCTCAGTTGGCAACGCTGGAGTTTAAAAACGTAAAAAAAAATGCAAAAAAATCATCTCAACATTGCCAACAATGGACGTACAAATTAGAAAGAAAAACATAACAAAAGATAATTGAATTGGCAACTCAGAGCCATCAATCTATCCATCTTTCCTTCCAGCAGAGCCATCATGAGAGGCGAGAAGAACCTACGTTGAGCATTTTGATGACAGTTTTGGTTGACGGTTTCTGACGAGAAATAAAATCGAAAGAAGGCGTTGGTCATGGGAGAATGGTATTACTGACAAGTGACAGACGAGAAGGTAAGTAAAGAAGGTGGAAGTAGATCTTGTTCACCAAGGCAAAAATAAAGAGATAACTGTACAAGAAAGCGTGAATCAAAACTGTCAGCATGAGTTTCTTCAGTTTTTAAGTGATTCTAGCTGGCTGACTGGCTATGAATGTGTCACACATACCAACTTCATCAACATTAATTCCTTATTTCTAAAAAACACGTTTTTTTTCGTTTTTCTGAATATTCCCCCAAAATAAGTTTTTAGCAGGTATTCCATTAGCAATGTAAGTTAATGCTAAATCAGTCCCTTAGTTTGTGTCCAGCAGCATTCACGCTTGTTTTTGGATAAAATTCGGACTTTTTAATAATGCAACAAAAAGGTGAGGGAAGTTACTTATTCATTGATCACCCCCTTTTCAAATTTTGTGATTGATCAGCCCCAACATATCATGCTGTCAAAAGAAAAGATCATCCAGATGTAAATTTGGATGATCAGTCTGGCAAGCTTGCCTTGAAAATCGTTACTCGAAATCCCAACATTTTACCCGGGCTCGAACACTAACATCTGGCACACCGGAAAATATTCAGCTATCTCGGTCTGAAGTCGGTCTCCTCCCTCGTTTTTCTGTTTATTTTTCTTCTTTTCTCCATCCTTCTTCCGAAAATATTCCTCTCTCTTTTCCTCTCTTTACAATTTTTCTTTCATTCTTTTCTCTGCTTTCTCTCTTCCCCTCCACCCCACTCTTTCTTTCTTTTTTACTTTGAAAATTATTCGCTTTTTCTTTCTTTATAACATCTCTGTTATTCCCCCCTTTCTACTTCCCTTCTCCTCTCCTCTCTTCATTGATTTTCTACAGCTCTTTCCTGCTGTTCCACACTATTCCCCCTTCTACTTCTTTCTTTCCTTATTTTCTTTCTTTCTCTCTTCTTTAGCAAATTCTTTTTTTTTCTTTCTTTAATTCCCCGCCCCTTTCCTCGCTTCTTTCGTCTCCCTTCCCTCTCATCGCCATTTTTCTTTTGTTGTCTTCTCTCCCTCCTCGCTATTTTCCCTCTTTCACTCTCTTTCCTTCCCTCTCTTATCAAAATTACGTTTGTCTTTCTCTTCCCTTCCCCTCTCCCGTCACAGGCGCACATTTGAGCGCTCCGGGCAGACCCCAGGTGGCTTTCATGACTAACCTGTTCCGAGTTTCTAACATTCCGTTCATTCAACCAAACCACAACTTTCTTTTGATTTGTCATTGACACCTGTAAACAGCCTATCAGGTCGTTAGGGTGATTATTACAGTCATCTATTGACTTACGACTGACCAACCGACTTACGTCTGATCGTACATACGTCCGCTTAAGACCTTAAAACCCATGAACTACGGATGATGGGAATTTCCGTCAGTGCAGTTTTACGGTGCAACAAAAATTCCCGTCATGTTATTGTTAGCTTGCTGAAGAGTACATCATTTCTGTATCAAGTTCTCCCGACATGGAATGCGAGAAAAAGAATAGAACAGACCCTTTGCTGGGTAAAACTAATGACTTTAGTGAAAGAAAACGTAATGGATGACATTCGTTCCTTCCATTTGTGAAAAGTGAAAGGTAAAGACGTATTCACACTATATAGGCTTAGCAGAATTTGTATGCGTCATCATATCTTATACTGTGCAGTACGTATATCCCACTTCATGCTTAAATGGTCGACTTACGCCCAGATCGAGTTGTGTCCATATTACTACAACGTAACCCGGACGTAAATCGACGTATGTCTGTACTATATTCAGGGTGTCAGTGAGTGAAGCGCAACGATCAGAAATAAAGCTCCCGGTGAGACGTGAAATCAGATCTGTTTTACCCCAGGGAAGCCTGGTTATTTGTATCGACTTCTGTCACCGATTGAGCTACGATGACTCTACAGTTGACGTTTGTGGATCAAATTTAACCTTTGAAAATACTTTTCGTTTTTTTTCCTCCGATCTCCCAACGACGTATCTTTTTTAATTGTTTTTAAAGTAATAGCATTAGTAGTAGGAATATTATATTTATACATCATTTTTTAAAATTATTAAATGGAACATTGTCAACCATAATCTATCTATCTATCAGTCTTATACTGTTTTTATCAATCCATCTATCTCCGTCTGTCCGTGTGGGGGTGGTTGTTTTTGTAAATATTTCCCTGGCTGTGATATATTCAACAAATAACTACATTCTTTATAAATTCAGTCAGCCTTAATAACGTTTTATTCTCGCGTTATTTACACGGTTTCCGCCCCGTCACCGCCCGCTCGGCGCCAAACATTTTCCAAAGGCAAACATTCCTCTAATCAGTTGAGCGTCTGTAATGAGTGAAGAAGGTATAAGGCAAAATGCATTTCGCCTTTTTTGTTCGTTAGAAACCGTCAATCAATACTGTCACTAAAATATTGGTTTCTTTAGTTTTGTAGTTGGTCTCCCTAACTATGTGACTGACCAACTATGTATGTATGAATCACGCGTACCGACTGTAACGAGAGAAGGTAGAAAATTTAAACATTCATTCCTAATTATACACACAAAAAAAGATTTTGTGTTCGGAAAAATACCCCCTAAAAATGTGCGTTTCGGTTTACAATGTAAGTTCATGCTAAATTGATCCCTCAGTTTTTGTCCGGCAGCATTCACGTTTATTTTTTTTTAATACAGATTTTTTCTGGAGATCACTGCCCAGCAAAATGCGAAAGAAGTAACTGATTCATTGATCATCCCCAACACGGCATGAGGCCAAAATACGTTTTGTTCCGTCACATTTTCTATTGTGTGACTAATCAGACCTGTTTCTCTTTTTCTTCCTTGTTCAAATTTCTTCTCTGTTATGTCTTTTGGGTCGCGACAACGAACAAAAGATGGCGGGGACGTATCAATGCAAGTGAAAAATGGCGGGAAAACCGAAGCGAAGAGAAATATCGCGAGAGTTTTTTTGTTTTGTTTTGTTTTGTTTGTTTGTTTGTCGGGGGAGATTTGGGTGAATGGCCACGTGTTAATCACACTTGAATGAGTCACCGCCTTTTATTTGTTGTTTCAATCTCGAAGATTTTCGTTTCTGTTTGATTTTAAGAGCTAATTTCCCCAGTGACACAAGTTAGAAAGAGAGAAAGGAAAGCGGGAAGGGTGCGAGAAGAAGAAGAAGAAGAAGAAGAAGAAGAAGAAGAAGAAGAAGAAGAAGAAGAAGAAGAAGAAGAAGAAGAAGAAGAAAGTAAAAATGTGGAATTAGTTACATTTAAAAAAGTGAAAAACGAAGTAGAGAATGTTGAAGGGTGACAAGAGAAAAAGAGATAGAAAGGGAAACAAAATGTTCAGACAAAAGCGATGGCAAATTAATTAATTATATATATATATATATATATATATATATATATATATATATATATATATATATATATATATATATGGTTTGTATGCATTCATTTTAACATAAAATATTTTTGTTACGTAGTTATCGTAGATTTCGGAGGGACATACATATATATATTCTTTTATATATATATATATATATATATATATATATGTATATATATATATATATATATATATATATATATATAATGATAAGTAATGGATGTATATACCAGTGTGTGTGTGTGAAAAAATCAGTGAAGTGTGATTAAATTGTGTGAGGGTAATTGTAATGTTGGGAATGGAGGAAGGAAACAATTGCAGAAGCATAAATGTCAGAATGAGAGATAGAGAAGAGAAAAAGAAGGACAGAAAAAAAAAAAATATATATATATATATATATATATATGTATATATATATATAAGGAACAGAGAGACACAAGAAAGCAGGATAGAAAAGGGAAATAAAGACCAGAGCAATATACTGAGAGAGAGAGAGGGAGAGAGAGAGAGAGAGAGAGAGTAGGACAGAACAGAGAGATTAGAGAAAGGTAAAAGCGATCGATGGAATAGCAACAGATGAAACAGAAATTGAATATATATATATATATATATATATATATATATATATATATATATATATATATATATATATATATATATATATATGAAATGAGAAAGGAAGTAAGAAAGAAAGAGATCATTGGTGATGCAAGGGAGTGATGAAAGGAAGACAAATATGAGGAAGATAAAGAAGACAAATGCATGAAGACAGAGAGAGAAGACAAAACGAGACAGAGAGAGAGAGACAGAGAGAGACAGAGAGAGAGAGAGATGTGGAGAAAGATCGGGTTGGCGTGTTTAATCGAGACTAGTTAGCAAGTCCATATCCGGTTGTGGATCGGTAAGAAATATTGGAATTCAATCTACGGACTTCCGCTTTTCGAGAATTGTGATCATGTCATCGAGCAACGTAGGAAAAAACAGGTGAAAGTGAAGATTGGTGTACGCGAACTCATTGTTTAAGGAGGTGCAGAGCGTTTCCGATTTGCCCCAAAATTTATACAGTTCTACACGAATTACACTGATCTGCCAAAAGTATTACACTGTTGCGCACGAGTTGGGGGGGGGGCACTTACTCCTATTACGCCGTAAGTGCCTCTAATGGTGAGATTGGAGCGCTTGAGATTGAAAGGAGACTGAGAAAGACTGAAAAAAAAAGGAAAAGAAAGTGAGAAAGAAAGTATGGAAGGAAAAAAATGGTAAGAATAAGTGTGGAAGCCTTGAGAATCATAAAAAGGTTGTATCTAAAAGTTAACTCGAAAACTGTGGTAAGTCAGATCACATATGGAGAGGGAAAGGCGAACACTACCCTCTGTCTGTCTGTCTGGGAAGTCCAGATTGTAGGCAAGGAATCCTATTGTTGAGTGAAAAAAATCAAAGAAGCGGCAGATATCAGCATGTCGGCTGGGTGTATGTCGGACCTGTACGGGATTCTCAGTGAGGCTTCTGGGACTCGATTAAGACGAGGTATGGAAATCCTGGTCAAACAGGGAAAGGATTGAAAACAGCCGAATCTTGCGTTATAAGCGTTGCAGCTTTTGAGAAAGAGACAAAAAGTTTTACTGCCATTATATTCGGATAGTGCAACCGAAGGAAGACCGTAGAATGTATGGACCAAAACGTCCTGTGTACAGAATGAACAACAACAAAGAGTTCAGAACTAGTTGAAAGTAGTAGAAAGAAATGGAAGGGGCTAAGGATAATGAAGAAAGGTGTTGGGAAGTTGAAGATGGAAAGGAAGTGAAGAAGAAAGAAGGAAAAAGAGTTGAAGACAAAAGGGTTGTTGTACGGGCAACCTGAAGAGTGGTTGGTACTTACAGAGAAAACCAGATACAAAGAGAGGAAAAACGATTAAAGGGAGGGGAGTCGAAAGAAAGAAAAGATGTGAAAAGAAAGAGAGAAAAGATGTGAGAAGGAAGAGAGAAAAGATGTGAGAAGGAAGAAAAAAGATGAAAAGGGGAAGAAATCGTGAAAAGGAAGAAAAAGTGTAAGAAGGGAGAATGAAAAGATACGAAAAAAGAAGAGAGAAAAGATGAGAAAAGGAAGAAAGAGAAAATGTGAAACGGGAGATAGAAAAGATTTAAAAAGAAAGAAAGAAAAGGTGAATAGAAAGAAAGAAAAGATGTGAAAAGAAAGGAAAGATGAGAAAAAAGAAATGAAAAACGATGCAAAAAAAGAAAGTTGTAAAATGTAAATAATATGCAAAAAAAAAAAGAACGAAAGACGTACAAAGACGGAAACAAAGAAAGAAGTATAAAAGAAAAAAAAGTGAGAACAAAAGATGTAAAAAGAACGAAAGAAAAAAGTTGTTAGGAGGAAATAAAAAAGAGACAGAAAGAAAAGAAAACGCAACAAAGAGAAAGAAGGAGTGAAAAAAATGATAGATGAGAAGGAAATACTTGATGAAGAAACGAAAAAATAGTTGCATGTAAAAAAGAGACGATTAGACAAAAAGATTTAAACAGAGAGATATAGACTGAGAGAGAGAGAGGGGGGAAGGGAGGGACATAGCTGACAGTAAAACAATGGGAAGAGAAAGAGAGAAGAAAAGATTTTATAAAAAAGTGAATGTAAATTTCCCAAAGGTTTACCAGTAGCTTGATGCAACGACATAAGCCCAGCTAAGGCCTCCGTTGTTATCATCAAAATAGAAGACAACGTTAGAGAGAGACTTTGAAAAATAACAGCAAATATAAATAAAACCGAATCGAGAAGTGTACCAGTAATGCTTGGGCATATGCACACACGCACGCACATACATATGCACTCATACGCACACACTCATTCGCACACACACCCACACACACACGGAAGAACTTATACAAGAAAAAAAAAAACAAGTAGACATCTGGGGCAATAATTACTATGTTCATACGTAGTATACATATAGGCATGTGTTATCAAGAAATGGATATACGATCCAACGGAATGATTATAAATTGCGTTATAATATGTCGAAACTCTATTTGAAATGACCTCGCATTATCATCTCATTAAATGTATCATCTGGCCAATACAGCATAAATATAATAAACAATTGATGAAAATGGGGCTGCTGCAGTAATTGAACCTAGGACCGATAGAGTAGCCACTTCAACGTTGCGTTGCTCTTTCCATTTGGCTAAATAACCACCAGTAATGTATAGACCCAAACAACTGTTCTAACTCCAAATTTTGTTCATTCACGGTCTGTTTCTGCTCAATTTGTTTCTTTCAGCAAGGACAGTTATACTGCATTTTAAAAAAAAGTTTAGCCTTTGCATTACCGGCGGCTGGGACTTAACTATTCGTTTTCAATGCTTGATATCTTTTTACAAATATAAAGCTTGAAAGGATATAGAAAAATTGTCATACTGATGGTCATAATATGTGTGTGTGTGTGTGTGTGTGATGTTTACACGGGTGCAATTGGAAGAGGTAGTAAGTAATCCACACGCACAAGTATGCACATATTGGCAGAAAGCCCTCCAAAAATCTTTGTTCGTGAAGCCAAGCCATTCATACAGATTGCAATTATGTATTGTATAAGAATACAAGATAGGACATGTTTTTATATCTTGTATACGTTATACGTTCGCACGCGCGCATGTGTGTGTAAACGATTTAACATACACACGAATACGTTGGTACTTAGGTTTAATAAAGATAATATCAAAGTAAGTCAAATAAATTTTAGAGAAAAAAGAACACTACACACACACACACACACACACACATATATATATATATATATATATATATATATATATATATATATATGTGTGTGTATATATATGCATATATATATATATATACGAAAGTCGATGAAAAAAGGCAATATGACGCTTTCAGTTCGACATTTGAAAGCTTTCAATGAATTCAAAAAATAAAGGAGGAGGAGAGAAATAAAAGCAACGCATACGCTGGGGAGGTAGGTGATAAGAAGAGTAGTGAGAGTTGTGCATGTGTAAGAGAGAGAGACAGACAGACAGAGAGGGGGGAGAGGAAGAGATGGAGGGGGTCCTAGAAGCAAGAGAGAGAGAGAGAGAGAGAGAGAAGTGAAAAAGAGAAACTAGAAAAAAAGTCTCTCTTCAGTTGTTGTCATGACAACACGTATCATTCATTCAGACTAACATCTGAAAGGCTTCGATGGATTCTTGTTTGCTTACTTCTTTATTAATTCATTTAAAAAGGAAACATTAGATATTTCTACATCATTTCCTCTTTTTCCCACTCCAAGAAATCAGAAATCACATATATATAAGATATGTGCATATTTGTGTGTGTGTGTGTGTGTGTGTGTGTGTATGTATGAAATATCATTTTGTCGGATATGAATTATCCATTTACTGATACTTCACAGTCAGCTTTCATACTGTCGGCATAGATAACACATAAATATTTATGCCTAGGATCGTGAAATAGAGAACTGAGTGATATAATTGCGCTCTTTGGACTCCTATCGTGCCAAGGCTGTCGTTAGCTCAGTTGGATAGACCAGAGTTGCATCTAGGGTGCTTGTTAGAGGACAATTCCTGCACGACGCTCATTTACTTGATTTTAGGCCGCTCGATTTACTACTGAGCAACTTCGGTGCCGAGCCAAAAATAGCCCCTAGACCAATATTTTTTTAATAATCACATACCCACGCACATGTGTGCGTGTGTGCGTGTCTGTGTCTATGTGTGTTTGAGTGCGTGTGCATTCTACCTTGATTTTACACCAGAAAATGGCGTAAAGGAAATTGGCATACAATCAATCCACCATTGAGCTTAACACGCAGACACTCAGTACAACTCTTATAACCTCAGCTTTTTGCTGATTAGTCGAAATTACACCGGTAGCGCCACCATCGGTGAAAATATGAACTACAGCTGCGTTCACAGATTTTTAAACTCTTTAAAGGGAAAAAAAATGGACAAATTTCAAACCTGTCAGTGTAATACAATCTTGCGTTCAACGTTCGCTTTTGTGCGTACATAACCCCTGATCGCTTGTTAAGTTGATCCTGAAGCAACGAGAAGCGTCTGCTGAAGAGCTTGATGCCTTGAACAGGGTTATTTACGCAGATGGAGAATTCTGATTTCCGGGGGTTTGATTTCAGCCTTTCAATGGGTTTTTTTTTTCACTCCTTTCAGATGTGGATATTCTTTGCCGACGGAATATTTTTTTTTTTTTTTTTTTTGTTTTTGTTTTTCAGTGTGTGTGTGTGTTTTTTTTTCTTTAAATGGCTTGCCTTTGTGTTCTCCTTTAATAGTTATCTCCCTTGGAAATACTTTATAGGCAAAACATATAGACCATCAGGTGGCGTTTTGTATACGTAGATTATTATTATTATTATTATTATTATTATTATTGTTGTTGTTGTTGTTGTTGTTGTTGTTGTTGTTGTTGTTGTTGTTGTTATGCCGTTATTTGTATTTCGTTTCCAGGAGTGTGTCTTCATGTGAACATTCATTGATCAGCCTTGGCAACCGACTACAGGAAAGACGTAACATCCCCAGGGCTTCCCATCGACTCGGACTGATCACCTGATTCTTTGAATGAATGAAAAGAACAGGCGACTTTTAATGAAGTGAAAATAGACGAGAAGCAGATTCGCCAACAACATCAGGAAACAAACCAAGAAGAAGAAGAAGAAGAAGAAGAAGAAGAAGAAGAAGAAGAAAAAGAGGAAGAAGAAAAAGAAGAGAGAAAATCGTTAAAAAAGAGAATATGAAAGGAAATCAATAAAATAACAACGATGATGGTGAGACTAATAAGGAGTGCGTAGCACACATAATGAAAATGATATTGATGAAAAGAAAAGGAAGGAAAATATGAAGGAAATCAATAAGAAAAAATAAAACAACGTCGAAAAATCATCATCATCATCAACTATAATGATGATTTAAGAAGAAGAAAAAGAAAAAGAAGATGGAGAGAAAAGGAAAATCGTTAGAAGAAAAAACAGAAGTGAAGGAAATCAATAATAATAATAATAATAATAATAATAATAATAATAAGAAGAAGAAGAAGAAGAAGAAGAAGAAGAAGAAAAAGAAGAGGAAGAAGAAAAAGTAGATGAACAAGAAAAAAGAGAACTCGTATATCAATGCCCATCTTTCTGTCGCCATTTTTCTTATTAGAAATAGGCTTCTTTCCTCTGTTCTTACTGATTATATTTTCGATAAAGGCCGAAGAATGGATTGGCCGACACGTTTCGATAACAGTATCAAGAACACAAAGGAGGACTTCAATGGTTGTAAGAAAATTTAGAATGCTAACGTCTCTCCTCAAAGTCATTGACAATATTCATTGTCCAATATCTTTACTTGAGGAATATTTCATCTGAATTGCAGGTGTATGTATACATGCACCCTTGCCCTCCCGCTGATACCCTCATCGTGGGGGTCACAAGCTTTTGTACACACGGGCAAGTCATTTTCGGCTTGCCAGGCCCGTCGAAGCTTTGTCCTGGTTACTTCACCTGGTATTCCCCAATGATCACCCAGGCACTGACCAGACTCGACTTCCTGTCAACAGCAAGACATCACAACTCACAAAGTAGATCCCGAGAGATCATATACGAAATTGTGACCAACAGAAACTAAGATGGCGTGACGAGCCTAGATAAATTCAGAAAATACTTACTCCGCGACGCCCATGATAGAGAGGCAAATCTTGGTCTACGTTCAATGACGCACGCTAAAAGAATGATGATGATGGGGCATCCAACGTGATTTGGGCCGTAATCCCTTAGCCTCGGGAAGAGGTTACTTGATTCTAGTCCTTGCGCTGTTAGTTTATCGGAGTGGCATTGAGTACCATTTTTTAAAAGTCTCTGGTATGACTCGGCGGCTCACTAAACAGCAAATGGATTGAATCACAAGCAGTCTATCAGTGGGCCACAATCATACGATCACCGAAGTTAAGCAACGTTGAGCCCAGTTTGTACCCTAGATAGGTGACCACTTGGGAATATCGGGTGCTGTAAGCAAAAACGATTCGGATACTTGTCTCCTCTCCGAGATAAGACGAATGTGTTACATGGGAAGCCTGGACAGGGACAGTTGATGCCATAGTCAGCGTAAGGACATCATCAGTAGAAGTTGCTTAAAACTGGTGAAACCTGGAATCCTGAAGCGGGACAAATCACTCGATAAACGAGACGATGTGAAGCCAAATCCCTATAGGTGTGAGCGGCCGAACAGTCAACTGCACATAGAATGGGCGAGCCTAGTTCAGACACAAGTAGAGACAGTCTACACTGATGAAATTCGGAAAGTCATGTATCCAACTCTTCCCTCCTTTTGACATGTCACGGACCAAGGTGACAAGCAATGTCTCCCTCTAATTCTTTGTTAGTCAGGATGCACGAAAATATTGTTGTATTATTTTCCCTCTATGCGCTAAATGCATGTGCAAATGCAAACTTGAAATTGTTTCATGATAATTTTGGCACAGCCTACATTTCATGTATAATAAAACTGAACCGGCATATTTTGATATATTACTAGTATGAATGAATTTTACTAAGTAACGTATTTAGTTTTATACTATACTTTGAACTAATTTGTTCAGTTTGTAGTTATATCAAATAAGATATCAATGAATATTTTATGAGATGCAATGTCGAAATATATTGATAACAATAACGAGTATAATTGTTATATATCAATGTGTTAATATTTTCAAGTTACTAGTAGATCACTGCATTATTTCAGCTTACTAACCCTTTGTGTGCATATTAATACCCCTTGTGAGTTGGGTGTAAAACGCGTGTGTTTATGGGGGCAGGACAAGTTCTAACAACAGACCTTAAAGGCTGATATTTTTGATATCAATAGTTGTCAATGTGAGAAAATGCTCTCATTATTTATAAAATCAACAATTTATTAATATGTTTCGCTGATTACAGCTCCCTGGAAAAAAGATGAAAATCCCGAATGAAAAAGAGTTTTGAAAGTTAATGGTTTTTGACTGTTTCGTTTTGTCTTTTTCTCTTATTACGAGTAAGCTGTGAGCGGCGAAACGTTAATGAATTGTTGATTTTACAAACGGTTTGTGCTTTTTTCTCTCTATCAACTATTAATATCATCTTGTCGGATATCATTATGCAAACATTGATCAGGATGATAAATTTCAAAAAGGCCTCATCCGTGCATCTAATTAAATTCATGTTAACCTGCTATCGCCATGTTGGAGTACACGGTCGATTTTTGCGGTGCAGCTTTGGACGGCAAATATGAGACGATGGTAAATAAAGTGATAAAGTGTTTCATCATTGTGTAAATAGACAAATCAATCAGCAAACACGCACTGGAGAGCAAACATTTTCGACTCTATCAATTGGACTTTTCGCTTTGTACGAGTTGCATTGAGGAAGTCTCTCGCATATCAAAGTTGTGTACCGTTCGACTGAAATGGTCTGTTCAGATTCTAAGCTTTTATCTTGACCATGTATGTATGTATGTATGTATGTATGTATCTATCTATCTATCTATCTATCTTATGAGACTTGTGTACCGATAGAATGAAATGGTCTGTTCAGATTCTAAGCTTTTATCTTGACCATGTATGTATGTATGTATGTATGTATGTATCTATATATCTATCTATCTATCTATCTTATGAGACTTGTGTACCGATAGAATGAAATGGTCTGTTCAGATTCTAAGCTTTTATCTTGACCATGTATGTATGTATGTATGTATGTATCTATCTATCTATCTATCTATCTATCTTATGAGACTTGTGTACCGATAGAATGAAATGGTCTGTTCAGATTCTAAGCTTTTATCTTGACCATGTATGTATGTATGTATGTATGTATGTATGTATGTATCTATCTATCTATCTATCTATCTATCTTATGAGCGTTGTGTACCTTTGGAATGAAATGGTCTGTTCAGATAGATTCGGAGCTTTTATCTTCATAATCATTCTATCTATCAATCTATCTACCTAATCAACGTTCAAAGCTTTCACCTTCGATAAGGCAGCTGCCTCAACGTTGCGTCGCTCTTACTCCTACGCAAATGCAAAGGCCCAAATAACTGCTTCAACTTCAAATTCTCATTTTTGTTCATTCATTGTCTTCATATGCTCTATTTGTTTCATCCTATTTACGCTATATAGGCCAAACGATACAGTCACCGTATGATAACAGGAAGTCGTTTCAAGTAGAGTTTCAAACTTATACAGGACATTCATAATTATGCATATATATATATATATATATATATATATATATATATATATATATATATATATATATATATATACTTGCTGGGGGACCCAGTGTTACCTACGAGAAAAACTAAATCTAATAACCCTGGAAAACAAATCATATTTTTTAGAGATTTCATAAAATCGAAATAAATCATCGGTCGGGCCAGCACCCCACCCCCCGGAAGACATGTATGTGGGTTTAAATAGATTGTGAAAAAAAACTCCCCTTATTGATGCTGATTCTATATATATATATATATATATATATATATATATGAGAGAGAGAGAGAGAGAGAGAGAGAAAGAGAATGGTTTAATGGATCTAACCCCAATAGTTTTTGAGAAAACAATTTTTTTCCGACAGACTCAGTGCAGAGTGCACTAATACAGGCCTTAAAGAAGTCGTGTACTTATATACTTAGCCTTGTGCCACACTAAGTTCAGCTCACCCACCACTAAACACATCAACAGAATCTACTTGGTGGCTGGTCCTGTTGCCTTCCGATCACTAGCGTCAGTAACCACCATTTGAGCCAGAGTGTTTTGAATGCCGATTTTAACGGTAAGTGGGCCCCTTCCCTCTGGAAAATCGACGCAACATCGTCTCTCTACCCCCGTTCAATTCGAAATGCTACAGAATTAGATGATCTCGTACTCAAATGATTTCTTGCTCTCTTCTCGGCCGATACACTTTCTATCAATCAGTCGTGACTGAACCGATAAATCTTTATTCGAACGAAGCCAGATTGATCACCGTAAACCGATAACCGATCGTCTTTGATCATTGTCGGTCTCAATAATAATCTATCGATGCCAGGTCAGTGCGTTGACCAATCTTGTCCGCACATTCTTCGTTCATTTACTCGAGTATCAATCGCGCTCGATTCACCCCCCCATCCCTACTCTCGATAATTCCCGGCTGACCAGATGAGAAACGAATCAAGTGAATGAGGGAAAAAATAAACAAACAAAAAAAACGGGGAAAGTTTATTGCTTTTTAAAGAGGGCAGACCAAAAGGAGATGAGGAGAAGAGAAAGAAGGAAAAAAAATTGACAGGGAAGCGGGTGGGGGTGGGGGAGAATTTGGCTGAGAATTCTGGAGAGCAACGAATTCAACAAGTGGAATAGAAATCACGGGAGTAGTGAAGAACAATGAGGTGGAGTTGAGAGAAAGTGAAAGGTTGTTCGGTTTTAGAAATATAGCGGGACATTTTTTGTACGTTCTCCTCATGTTTCTATCTTCTTTTCTTAAAGAGTTCTCCTTTTTCTAATTCATGCTATTCAATCTTTTTTCTATTGTTGTTTCTGTCTTTTCTCTTTCTTATTGATTTCTGGCTCACAGTCCCTCTGATTTGACTACCTCTCTTCCCTTTTTTCTTTCTTCTCAGACTCTCGTTTCTTTCTTTTTTCTTTCTTTCCTTCCTTTCTTTCTCATCTGACTCTCCTTTCTTTCTTTTTTCCTTCCTTCCTTCCTTTCTTTCTCATCTGACTCTCCTTTCTTTCTTTTCCGGTTCAATCGCCTTCCTTACTCTCTTTTTTTCTTCCTTTCTTTCAGTTTTTCTTTCCTTCTTTCTCTACCTCCTGGTTCTCTCGCTTTCTCTCTCTTACTCTTTCTTTCTTTCTTTCTTTCTTTCTTTCTTTCTTTCTATTTTTTCACTTTTCTATCTCTCACTCTTTCTTTTTCCCCCTTCCCAGTTTTCTCACCTTTCATTTTTCTGTCTTTCTGTCTTTCTTTCTTTCTTTCTTTCTTTCTTTCTTTCCAGTTACCCTTTTCTTTCTTTCCCGTCACTTCTTTCTTTCTTTCCCGTTACTTCTTTCTTTCTTTCTTTCTTTCCAGTCACCATTTTCTTTCTTTCCCGTCACTTCTTTCTTTCTTTCCCGTTACTTCTTTCTTTCTTTCTTTCTTTCTTTCTTTCTTTCTTTCTTTCTTTCTTTCTTTCTTTCTTTCTTTCTTTCTTTCTTTCTTTCTATTCACGGAAAAATATCAATCAACCGATTGAGGTCAAAGTACTATTGATAACTCTTCTGAAACACAATCTTAATTTACTGTCTCTTTCTGTTTTGTCATGAAAAAAGACATTTCTCAAAAAAAAAAATCATTCTTCTCCTTCCTGACACATAGAGTTTTTGCCAACTCAGAAAACACAGATTGGAAAAAAATACTCTATACAATACAAGAATGAAATAATGGGGAAAAAACAGAGTGTAGGCAATGAAATAAGACTTAAGTTTTACAACTATAAGAAAAAAAGACAGTTTTTTTGGCAGTAAAGAATATATCGGTACTTGTCCAAAGATGAGAATCGTAAAAACGAGAAGTAATGACGAAGAACTGAATTTTGTGTTCTAAGATTCTATTAAGGAAGCGATTCTCAAAGTGAGTGGCGCAGCACCTCGGGAAGCCGCGGTTATCTCCTGGGGACACCGCAGCATAGTAAGTTAATAATGATTATTAAATCAAGTATTTTTTTTGAAGTTGTAGTCCTCCTCTTCGTATATATGGAAGATCTTTTGATAAACATATACAAGCAGGGGTGATGGTGCAGAAATCAGAGGTACGTTGACGTCAATGCAATAATTGTTCAGTATTTTGCTGACACGGGGCGCTGTGAAAAAATCCTCATACGTCAAAGGGGCCGTGATTCGGAAAAGCTGGGGAACCACTGTTTTAAGGTGTATCAAAGTTTGTTTTTTTTTTATACCCGAAAGATCGTTTCATGTTCACATCTAAAGACTATCAATGTCTCTACTTTAGTTTTCAAGGGAGTCTCGCTGACTTGTTGGCTATGTATGTATAAATGTGTGCATCGCACTCACAGGTCACACCGATAGAGCTAGAGGGCTGACAATTTAAAGATTTACTCCTTATTAGGTCTAAAACATTTTTTCCGTTTTTTCCCTAATTCCCAACCAAAATAGGTTTTCAGTGGGGGGGTTCAATTTGTGATATAATTTTATGCTAAACTCATCCCTTACTTCATGTCCAGCAGCATTCACACTTTTTAGGATTTTTTTTTCTTTTTTTTAGTGATCACCGCCTATCCAAAGGTGAGAGGAGTAATTTATCCATTGGTAATCCCTATTCCCTATTTTTATTTGATCACCCTCAGCTGAAATGAAACTATATCTGGCCGTATCTAACAATACTGGCTTGAGCATTGTAAGGGTGGACACTTGTCACCTGAAATAGAGCCCGGAAGTTATCGGGTATGATGGTTTCAAACTGAAGGCAAAACGCAACCACCTGCACTTGCAACTTATACTGAACATATAGTGGACTCGTAGGTAGTCCCTATGCGTGTAGGTGAAGCTTTGGGGTGAAGATGCAAAAAAAAAAAAAAAAGGAAAAAAATAACTTTTGATACACCCTAATACTTTTTTTTGAAACATTCAACTGTGTGAGTAAAGAAGCTGTTAGAGTGACCTGCTCGGTGGTTGAGATAGTTGCATTTTTTCCTAACATCGCCAATGTTTAAGGTCAGGCAAAAGGGCAAGGATTACCACATTTGTGTGCGTAAAACACACCCAGACCCAACAGAGCAAAAGTGTGTACACGAATATACTTGTATACACGCATACACTTACTCACTCACTCACACACACTCACGTATACACAGGCCCCTCCACCCCAGCAGATATACGGTTCCGTGTGCCAGTTCACACACATACACAGACACACACATACATGGTATAAACGGGTAAACACGTGTAGTGTTCAGTTTTGTTTGTAGCCATAAGTTAGATAATTCATATTGATAGATATTGTGAATCATGGTAAAACTATTTATTCTTTTGGCGTTAGAATAAACAACGTTGTATTTTTAATATAGTTTATCGTAATTGCTTTTTGTGATTCGTCTGCATCATGATTTTCGACTATTGCTTCCGGCAATAACATTAAAATGGAAAATACTATTGCATCATTTATATTATATTCCAGGGGAAAAACCTATTATTATTACTGCTGCTACTACCACTTCTATAGCTACTAATTGAAAAAAAATATCTGAGTGACTGAAAAGATAAAGGATCATATACGAGGTTGTGCCATTGGTCTACTGAGTAAATATTGAGATAGTGACAATTCGGGGGGGGGTACTAGGACCTTGCTTGGGAGCTGGGAAAAGTGGTTAATATAAAGGTTAAAATCGTGCTCATAATAGTAAATGCACTTGGAACTGAACCCAAGATACGAAAAAAAAAAAAAAAAAGATTGGGAGAGATGTTTAGGCAAGGGGTTCTCAACCTTTTGGCGCCACCATCCACTTTCACATGGAAAATGTTTCCACTGCCCACCTTTCCAACGAATATTCAAAAGCATTTTTAAAACATAACTCTTAAAAAAAACCCAAAACAATGAAAATGAAGAGCTTACGCTATTTCTTTTATGAAATTAATGTAATGTAGTAACATCAAATGTGTGGCACACACATACCGTTTTTAGATACTATCAATGTGATCTGTGTCTGGTGAGACGTAGCCAGTGCAGACATATTGGCTTTACATAAAGTGCGATATCGCAGAATTGTTTGGTGAATCAATAATAGAAAATGTGGCTGTTGACTCATTTTTTTTTATCAACAATTGCAGACTTTGATAGTCAAAATCCTCTACCACCCACCAAAATTTCCAAGTGATCACAATTTTCTGTACGGTTGGTCACCGCCCAACCAAGAATTGAAATCGCCCACCCTAAGGAAATGTCGCCCAGGTTGAGAAAACCCTGGTGTAAACTGTAGAGTGCTAGAGATTTGATGAGACTCGTTGTCACTCAATCTCCAGAGATGGCTACTAGACACAATAATAATAATAATAATAATAATAATAATAGTAATAATAATAATAATAATAATAATAATAATAATAATAATAATAATAATAATAATAATAATAATAATAATAATAATAATAAATGAACTTTTGAAACTAGGCAAGTTCAAAGACCTTGAAATCGAGATACAGAAAGCCCTGTCGAAGCCCTCAGGATGATCAAGAAATATCACCAAAGTCCCTGGGAACCCATCTCTCACTCTGAAATCCAGAAGATAGTGCTTACAGGCACTATCCGTATTCTGAGGAGAGCACTCTCATCTGCTGTATACAAAACAACAACAACAAAACAACAAAAAAAAACCCCAAACAAATAGCAAAACAACCCCAGCAACATTATTGCAAAAGACGGCAACACACACTTCAACCTGCGCTGCTGGGGTCTGCAAGAATACCGGAGAGAGTACAGGAAATCTGAAACTAGCGACCCTCCAGACATTAACCATAGCCTAACAACTGGAACGTGGCAAAGAAATGGTTGGAAAGATATAAACCACAGCGCATCTGTGATACATGAGAGCATTGAGTGAAGGGCTGAAAATCCGAGTTGACTTACAGTCACTCAGTCTCCAGTGATGATCACCAGGCATCCAGTGAGAAAAACGACTGTTTTGCTGCGGATTGCTTGGATGCTGAGTGGAGGGTGTGGGGATGATGAAGGTTAAGGTTATAACAATAATAAAACACCAAATGACGACTCTGTGGAGGAAGACAAGTGACAGCGAACCACATCATAACGGGATACCGCAAACCGTCTCAAAAGAAACATAAAAACGGGATAGTTGTCGTAAAAAGTAAATATAAAGCATACAGGGAGCAAATATCCCAGCCAACGCCGTACGATAACTATAAACTGGAATAAAATCAGTTCATATATAGCCAGGATACATGGGGTGTAATAGCGTATGTTTCGAATTTCAATCTTTTAGTCTGTCGTCTTAATATAGGAGAGAAAAAAAATGTCTCTCAATGAAGAAAGAAAATCTGGATATGCCCCTTCTTTCCACAAGATGCCATTAGAATGCATTGAGAATGTTCGGACATCATGTGTGGACAGACAGACAAACATATATGATTACATACACCTCTTCCAACAAATCGTAACGATAACAGGTTTCGGTTAGTCACTCAATACAAAGGGCGAGGTGATCAACTTCCTTTAGTCGCATGAATTTTCATAAAACACGCATGATTGCTGCCGGGAACAAACTAAAGAACAACTTCAGCTTGATTTAAATTGGAAATTGAACCCTGCTCTAAATACCTAATTTTTCGTGGGAGTGTGTGGGGGGGGATAGAAAAAACCCAACAAAAACCGTCTTTTCTAGACATAGTAAGGAGTTCATTTCCAATTCTTCGGTTCCATTGGCGTGGTCTGTACACATAATAGACACATATCAGCCAGCCCATCTTGAAAACTAAAGAAACCTATCTCGACGGTCTTGGTGACAGTTTTGGTTGAGGGTTTCTAATAAAATCGAGTGAAACTAGAAATAAAAATATATTAATTAGATATTGCGTTCTATAGAAAGGCGTTGAGACAGAAAGCAACAATATTAAGACGCTGAGTCAATTGGAATAAAATCGTATTTAAAATGCTTCATCTAAAGACCTTACAAAAAAAATAAACTTAACCCACATCATTCGAGGAAATAATATCCATCTGAATTTACTAGAGAAGTTACCCCCCCCCCCTAAAAAAACGAAGCTGCTTGCTTGCCAAAGCTTTTAGAGTTTGAGACAGACACGTGCACACTTCGATAGGCAGAAAATTCTATTAATATATAAGATTCGCATGCAAAAGCATGCATAAAATGCCACAGAAATGTCAGATTTACACAGAATATAAGAGGAAAAAAAACGCGAGGAGAAAACATTTCGATGTGCTTTGGTGTCAGTAAGAATGACACAGTTATTATCCAAGTCAGTGGCTTTCAGGAGTCAGGCGAGATGTTGCAGGAAGACTGATGGGGGAATAGGGATGGGGAGGGATGGGGTCAGGGAAAAGACGGGGCAGGGGGAGAAAACTGATATGGAGTCATGGAACAGAGCACCGGATGAAACATTAAACGGTTCCAGTTATATGAGAAGAAAGAGAGGATGAGACTAACCAGATAGATGCGAACAGACCTGAGAGCAGTAGATAGATAGATAGACGGATAGATAGATGGATACATAGGTATAAGATAGACAGACAGACAGACAGACAGACAGACAGATAGATAGATAGATGGATAGATAGATAAATAGATAGATAGATAGGAAGAGAATAGGGTGGATAGAAAGATAGATAGATGGATAGGTAGATAGATAGATATGAAGAAGATGGGGTAGATAGATAGATAGATAGATAGATAGATAGATACTGAAATAAACAGTGGTATCGGTAGATAGAAATATAAATGGAAAGAAAATGACTGAGCCCGATAGATGTAAGGGTAGATATGAACTCGCAGAGGCAAACAGACAGACAAAGGTAGTTAAGTGGCAAGATAAGAAGTAATTTAGTCAGATCAAATACATATGAACTGACTGAAATAAGGAGATACACACGTATAGAATGGCAGACACATGAACATCCATGAGTAGATATCAAATTTGACTTATCAATAAACAAAGTGAAGGATGGCTTATAGATAAGTGTACCTCTCTCTCTCTCTCTCTCTCTCTCTCTCTCTCTCTCTCTCTATATATATATATATATATATATATATATATATATATATATATATATATATATATATATACATATACATATATATATATATATATATGTATATATATATATATATATATATATATATATATATATATATATATATATATATATATATAAAGAAATGGATGTAAAATCGGAGGGAATAGATGTGGTTAGGAATAGGTTATATTATTTGAAACTCTATTTGAAATAACCTCTCGTTTTTACACGGAGAATGAACCACTTGGCCTAGAGTGCGCGAGTAGAATAAACAGCTGTCCCATCCACATCAATTGTTTATTCTATCCGTGCTATCTAGGCCAAGTGACACATTCTCCGTGTCATGACGGTAGTTTATCTCAAATACAATTTCAAATAATACAGCTCATTCATAACTATATCTGTAATGCATATATCTATCAATATACCAATCTCTTTCTAGGTCCGTCTCTCTCTTTCTCTTTCTCTCTATCTCTATCTGTCTTTCTCTCCATCTCTCTCTCTATCCGTCTCTGTCTCTGTCTCTGTCTCTCTCCTTATATATATGTGTGTGTGTGTATATAAATATAAAGACGAAATAATCGATTCAGAGAAGTGGAGGAAGAATGGATATTGTTCCACATATTTCTGTCTTTTGGGTTTTCTAGCAATTAAAATATTGGAAAATTCCATCCTGACATTGCTAAAGTCTTTCTTTTTCTTCTTCTCCCCCCCCCGTATTAGTTTTTTTTTTTTTTTTTTTTCATTTTCCATCTCCCTTCTTCCTTCCATCCCAAGTCTTGACTTGTGCCTTATTAAATGTAGATAATTATAAAAACAAACCAACCGCACCGGAATATCTGACACCGTAAAAACCTCCTCTTTATTATTCCGATACTCTATCCCATTCTTTCTCCATATTTTTCTTCTCTTTTCTTTCCTTTTTTTCCCACTCTCTCCCTCTCTCTATCTCTCTTCCTTTCCCTCCATCTCTCACCGCCCCCGCCCGCCCCCCGGACCGCACCGACGACCTGCCACTTTTATCATAACAAAGTCCCTTCTCCTCCTCCACCTCCCCACCAAATCCCCGCCGACCCCGATCCCCTCGCATGTTCAGCTCTATTCTAGAGAATGCTTCTTCTACTCTTGAAGAAGTAAAGGACATGAGAAGGCTTTCCC
>OY735219.1:2980172-3023574 GCA_963457665.1 Thysanoteuthis rhombus | reverse complement strand
GTCTTTTCTCTCCCATCTCTCTCCTCTATCCGTCTCTGTCCTCTGTCTCTGTCTCTCTCCTTATATATATGTGTGTGTGTGTATTTAAATATAAAGACGAAATAATCGATTCAGAGAAGTGGAGGAAGAATGGGATATTGTTCCACATATTTCTGTCTTTTGGGTTTTCTAGCAATTAAAATATTGGAAAATTCCATCCTGACATTGCTAAAGTCTTTCTTTTTCTTCTTCTCTCTTCCCCCCCCCCGTATTAGTTTTTTTTTTTTTTTTTTTTCATTTCCATCTCCCTTCTTCCTTCCATCCCAAGTCTTGACTTGTGCCTTATTAAATGTAGATAATTATAAAAACAAACCAACCGCACCGGAATATCTGACACCGTAAAAACCTCCTCTTTATTATTCCGATACTGTATCCCATTCTTTCTCCATATTTTTCTTCTCTTTTCTTTCTTTTTTTTTCCCACTCTGTCTCTCTCTCTATATATATATATCTCTTCCTTTCCCTCCATCTCTCACCGCCCCCGCCCCCGGACCGCACCGACGACCTGCCACTTTTATCATAACAAAGTCCCTTCTCCTCCTCCACCTCCCCACCAAATCCCCGCCGACCCCGATCCCCTCGCATGTTCAGCTCTATTCTAGAGAATGCTTCTTCTACTCTTGAAGAAGTAAAGGACATGAGAAGGCTTTCCCCTAAAAATTCCATCACGACCAGCGTTTGAAGGTTTGGGGGGGTAAGCAGAGGGGTGGGGGTGGACGGGCGCTTCGTAGACTCTTCGCTGTTCTTTGTTAAAGATGTTCATTCCATGCATTCTTTATGGCTCTAGTCTCTCCTATCTTCCATTTTGAAGCATATCTCTAATTCTTTCTCAGCATCTTATTTATCTGCCTTCTTTTCTCCCTCTCTCTTTATCTCTCTCCCCTTCTCTCTCTCTCTCTCTCTGTATTTCACTCTCTGTCTGTCTGTCTTTTTGTCTCCATCACTCACTCCGTCGCTATCAGCTGTTCGTCTCTCCCTTTCTCTCACTCCATCTCTCTCTCTCTTTTCCCTCTCTCTGTCGCTATCTGTCATTCTGATTCTCTCCCTCCCTTCTCTCTCTGTCGCTGTCTGTCCGTCTCTTTTTCTCCCCCTCGCTCTGTCTGCCAGTCCATCTCTCTCTCTCTCTCTCGCCATCTCTCTCTCTTGCTGTCTGTCTGTCTCTCTGTCCGTCTCTCTCTCTCTCTCTCTTTGCATCTCTGTCTCTGTTGCTCACTGTCTGTCCGTTTCACTCTCTGAATCTCTCTCTTTGTCACTGTCTGTCTGTCTGTCTCTCCCCCCCTCTCTCTCTCTCTCTCTCTGTGTCCCTGTCTGTCTGTCTGTCTGTCTCCCTCTCTCGCTCTAATTTTTGTGTCTTCTTTCTGGTCCTATCTGTTTTGGTCAAACTCCATGACTGAACTTTTGTCAATCTCTAAAAACTGACTCTATGTTTTTACTGTAACAAGAACAATAACAGCAATAACAATCCTCGCCAGAATTAGTGATGTAGACTGATATGTAAAATTCACTTCCCCCGCCGTGAATTCTTGACCGAGAGGCTGTCTTACTGACTGGGCTAAATTTACATGTCTTTGGTACTAACAAAATTTCATCATACAGAGACTCAAGGGCTTATTTCATTCTAATAAATAGATACATCTATATATATATATATATATATATATATATATATATATATATATATATATATATATATATAATAATTCATTTTATCATTACTTGAATAAAAGTTGCAGTAATCATCTTCAATCGGAAGTGAAGTTGGAGTATTATTTGACCCTGCAACCACCAGACTTCTTCCCACTATTTTTTAAAAATCATTTTGTGATCTCTTCTGTTTTCACTAAGAGTCAAAATAATGACGGATTTTCAATTTCAATACTGTATTAAATTTTGACGAATAAGTTGTTAAATAACTCTTTTAATTAAACGAAGAGTTGGCGCCGCCTGAATGACCTTTTGGGCCTTTCTGTGCAATTCAAACACTGCCATAGGTTTATGTACGTAAAACCAAAGGATATTACCAAACAAATAAATAAATCGAAACGAGAGCAACACAGGAAAGCAAATAATAACTCAACAATGATCAAATGAAGTGATCAATCTTTTGAAACGTCCAATTATTTTTCCAACTTTTGTTGTTCGCTTTTCAAGTTGATGATTGCGACAGGAGGTGGAAACTTCCGAACAACATAAATTAATAAATGCAACGCTTAACTAATTTGAGGTATATCAAAATCCATCAAACCAATGAGTCCTTTTTCACCAAAGCTCGCCATAACGTTTTAGGAAGGATAAGTGCAGTTTCAGTTGATGTTTTGGCCTCTCCTCCACATCCTGCCATTGCCTATATCTTGATTTAAAGTGAATTTCTTAATGTTTACCCAGCGGAACTCAATACGTAGAATTTATTTCCATCTCAATCAAAATGGAAATCATTTATCGAGATTTTCTTGCTTATCTTTCTTAGATAATTTCCCATCAAAAGAAGGAATATTGTCGCAGGTATTTCAAATGAGGCTTTTGGGCTCATTTTCTTTCATAATCATGCTTTTGGCCTTGATCTGTAAATTGTAAACAACAATATCTTGACAATTTGTACCCGAACGAAACTCTCCAAACATGGAATTCAGATTCTTTGTAGCACGAGTTCCATTATTGTCCGGTTTGAAAGGCATCTAGTATTTGCTCCTAAATATCGTAAAATGTAATGATTCCTGTGGATGTTTGAGCTTAACCTGCGTATCCTGATTGTGTGTGGATATTTTTGGATTATTATGCAAAATTATCATGCAAAATTATCATGCAAAATAATCATGCAGAACAAATGTTTTCAATGAAATGATACGATACAAAACGAAATCAATTCATATCGTTGAATACGATGTCTAGTTTCTTGACCCACATTCAATCAAATGGAAGACTGTATCCATGTACATATATTATATATGATAAGTATGAATTTTAGAGGGTCATGAAAGCAAAGATAGATAAACAAAAAATATGATGAACAGGTCTGGTAATTCACCTCATAGAAACCATCAAGCGACCAACGTCGTTTGGCAGCAATCAAAAAATCGGAAAAAGGGGATGATCAATTAATAGATTACTTCTCTCTTCTTTTTTTGAGTAGTTAACACTAAAACTAAAGTCTGAATAAAAACAAAACAAAAGAAAAACAACAAACAAACAAACCCAAAACAAGCATGAATGCTACCAAATACAAACTGATGAGCCAATTTAGCATGAATTTAAATTCTAAGTTAAACCTCCTCAAAAATATATTTCAGTGTGCCAGACAGCCAGACAGCCAGCAAGCCAGTCAGACCGACTTGAGTACTGGAGAAATCTACGGAGATAGTTTTGGATAGTAATACATATGTATGTGCGAGATATGTATGTGTGTCAAGATAGATAATGAAAAAGAAATATGAAATTAGAGGGCCATATACCTTCCGATATATATATATATATATATATATATATATATATATATATATATATATATATATATATATATTGTACATGTGTATGGAATAAAGCCTGATACTCAACCGGAAATAAATCAGATATCGTTCATCGACACGCATGCGCAAATAAATACAAGGTTAATTCTGCGTCTTTGTCTAAGGAATCAAGAAATAAACCAATAAAATGAGCTGAATACACTGGAATAAACAAAAACTATCTCAACAAAAGACAATCATATGAACATAAGCATAGAATCAGGAAGGTAGATAATGGTACATTGAATCGAGAAGAGGAAGAAAAGACAGACACAATGGAATTTAAATTTTTTTTGATCATTCATTCACTGATAACCTCGAAACAAGACGATTTTTTGGGTCAGATTAAAAAGAACGGAAAATAATATATATATATATATATATATATATATATATATATATATATATATATATATATATATATATATATATATATATATATATATATATATGCGCACTGTTCTTATATATTTTGTGTATGTATATGAATATGCATGTATAGGAATTTGCCCTGCCCCCTTTTTTCCGGTTCTTTGAGATTTACACACGATGGAATACAGAGAACAGAGACAAAGAGTCGGGTACATGGGTGGAGGTGTTTAAAGAATTGATATTAAGAAATAAAAGTACACTTCAAGGAGAAAAATCCGAAACCTTGCACTGGGGAAAGATATAAAAATAAAAGTTGCTCCAAAAGGTTAGAATTTTTTGTGTCGTTAATATCAAAAATACACACACGCGCACACACACATATATATATATATATATATATATATATATATACTTACACACACTAAGTATTTGTGGCCCCACCTTATTTGCACCCCCACACACGTGCATACTCTCACATGCATACACATACACCTATACATATACACTAGGTATACGTTGTCCCACTACGGATGCACTAGCACATGCATACCTATATATATATATATATATATATATATATACAAAATTATAAATTGTATTATATTGTACTGAAACTCTTATTTGAAATAATCCATCGTCTGTACACGGTTAATATATCACTTTGCCAAGACAACGTAAATAAGATAAGCAATTAAAAAACATGGGACCCAACCAAGGAATTTGTTCTATTTACGTTGTCTAGGTCAAGTGATACATAAACTGAGTAATGACGGAAGATCATTTCAAATGAGAGTTTCAACATAATATAACGCAACTGATAATCATTCTGTCTGATCATATATCCATTTCTTTCCGTTTTAAAATTGATCTGGTGAGCTATGTATATATATTCATTGTCATGTATGTATTGCTTGTACTAGCTGCAACGATTAATCTCGAGTCTTTATTCCTTATTAAGTCTAGAAGAAAAAAAAGATTTATTGTTTTCCCCCAATTGACCCCCTTAAACATTTTTTAGAGTGATGTTCAGTGTGCAATGTAAATTCATACTGAATTGATCTTTTAATTTATGTCTCCTTGTTTGTTTGTTTTTTGTGATCACAGCCCTACAAAAGGCGATAGAAGTAACTTATAAAATTGCTCACTGCCTTTTCCATTTTTTATTTTCGGCAATCGATTCCGCTCAGCACAACATGCTGCCAAAAGACGTTGGTCAAATGTCAGTGTCGATAAAGTGACTCACCAGACCTATCATTTCATGCCTTCAAGGGTCCGTGTTACTTACGAATAAATACGGGTGTTATGAAAGGTAAACTGAGAGAGAAGAAAATGGAAATGAAAAACTACGAAAACAGAATTTGAGTCAGAGGAGCAAAAAATGTTCCCTGGCTCAGAACTCAGTCGTGTTAAGGCGCAACTGATCAATTATTAATTATACAAAATTATTAATTACTAATTACGCAGTGTTATCAACTACTAATATAACTATAAATTACGTAGTAACTAACGCTTCACTCATTAACTTTGTGATGTATGGAGGCTAGGATGACGCCAACGTTTGGAACTAGGCTGGACAAGTTTCGATCAGGAAACTATGAGGATGGGGACATTTTTTCATACAAGTAATAATAAGAGTTTTGTATTATAAATAAAATTGCTTTATTCTGTTTTATAATGAGAACTGAATAAAATATACATCCATAAAAGTAATAGATAAACAAGTTGATCTTTTATTAATAGAGACTTGACACAGGGCAAACTAATAATAAAGAGACTGGACATAAAAAAAATGCAAATGTAAAATCACAAATATGAAGTACGAGGTTTCATTAGGAATTAAATTTGGCGAGCCCGGGTAAGCCTCTGGCAAAACTGCTGGGAGCCCGAGGCAATTCCTGAGCTTTCCCGGGCCTGGCATTGCTTTTAATAAATGCGACGAGTTAATTTTCGTTGTGTTTACTAAATTTCACAAAATGCAGAAATAACAAAAGTTGAGTAGCTTCAACAGAAGAAAAGTTGGTCAGTATTCAAAGATGTAAAGGACGTGGTTCCTCTTACCACGTGATAAATAATTAAATTACTTTTTTTTTTCCAACAGTAAGGGAGACATCAAACTTTTCCAGCTGTAGATTTGGAGCATGGGGCAAGATAGGCTAACAAGAGAGACTGGGGTGAGTTCCCAACGTCTTAACAAGTGTAAGAAGCAAAAAACCGATGTCTGTAAATGAGGTTAGGAATCTGAGTTTTTCTTCTTTGTAAATTGATATTGCAGTTGGAGAAATTTTTCTCATTCAGACTTGGAGCGTTACTAAATGTTTTTAACTGTTGCGAAATAACGTACGAAGATAGGGGACGCATAGCGATGATATCAGTATTCCGCCCTAACCGATGAATCTCCGTGAAGCTAAGTGGAGGGTTTTATGAAGGCACTTACTCGTTGGGAAAAGAAACCGAGGGTCAAATGGAGCATATTTCGATTAAAAACAACAAAAAAGACAAAACAAAAACAAATAGATATAACAGTTTAGTTTGTCTCGCAGTTGAAATTTGTAACACAGCAGGGGTTCTCAACCTCTCTCCCTCCATGACCCTCCGCGATACCCACGAAGATTGATGTTCTCTGTCTCTTTTCTCCGTTTCCGATTCTCATGATAAACACTTTTTTTATCGTTTATGATTATCTTGTCCAAATCTGTGTCAAGAAGAAGAAGAAGAAGAAGAAGAAGAAGAAGAAGAAGAAGAAGAAGAAGAAGAAGAAGAAGAAGAAGCAGAAAGGGGTCTGATTAACCACTAAATAGAAACCATCCCGTGACTTTCATCTTTTAGTAACATGCCGTGTTGGGTTCGGATGGGAGATCAGTTAAACGATTGGAAAAAGGTGTGATCAATGAATAAATCTCTTCTCTCGCCTTTTGTTGGGTAGTGATCTCAGAAAAAAGTCCGATTTTCCAAAAATAACAAGCGTGAATGCTACCAGATACAAACTAAGGGACCAATCTAGCATAAACTTGAATCGCAAATTGAACGCATCCCTAGAAACATATTAGGGGAGGAATTTTCAAAAATAAAAAAAAGTCGTTTTTTTTCTAAACATGATAAGGAGTAATCACTCAAAGTTTCAGCCCTCTAGCTCCATCGGCGCGATCTGTACGCGTGATACATACATCCTTAGCCAATCAAACTTGAAAACTGAAGAAACAGTTTTGGTTGGCAGATTCTCATAGTTAAAAAAACTGATCAATGTTCATTCCCGTAAATGCATGGGAACTCTTTCGTAGAGGGGGTCAAAAGCCTGGTTTACCCGGAATTTCACACGGTTTTTCCTGGATTGAGGGGTGGGAGAACTTACTATCCCTTGCTCCCTGGCTCGTACACCAATGCTTATGGAACCAATATCCTCTGAATTCTCTGCAAGGCTTGTAAACGACGTACAGCGGGAGACTGATTGCATAGGTACAAGTAAGCTCCGAAGACGCTTCTTGGATTTTGTTAACATTGAGTAGAAATTGAGCTGATAACCATTGTATGACTCTAACTGGTGATGCACCTGATCTGCAGTATTTGATGTGCAACTTGAAGAAAAAAAAAACTTTAATCGGCATATTAATCGGTTATTTTCTGATTGATTTTGTCTAAAAAGCATCATCATCATCATCATCATCATCATCATCATCATCATCATCATCATCAGTCTTTTAACGTCCGTCGTTGGACATAGACCTTCCCCAGGATCCGCCACATTTCTCTATCATGGGCGTTGCAGAGCCAGTATTTTCTGAATTTGTCCAGTTCATATCTCCATATTGTTTTTTGTCGGCCTTGGTTTCGCATTTGGCCTATGATGATCCATGTTGTGAGTCGTGATATCCATCGGTTGTCTGCAAATCTTGCGATATGACCAGCCCATTGCCATTTGAGTTTTCTTATAGATTCTATGATGTCTCAGGCTTCTATTTTCTTCCTGATATATCGTGCTGTCTTGTGATCTCTCCATGTGAGGGTGAGCATGATTCTCTCATGTGTGCGTTGCATACTTCTCAGTTTGCGAGTCTGTCTCTTGGTTTGGTTCCATGTTTCAGCTCCATAAGTGACTATTGGGAGGATGCATTGGTTGTATAATCTTCTTTTAAGGATTAATGGGATGTTCTTGTTTTTGGAAGGTGAGCTTGCTCCGCCAAAAGGCTTGCCATCGTAGGGTAATTCATCGCTAGATTACTTCTTTTGTGGGTTACAAAATGTTAATCATTCGCTTCAAACTTTGCTTTTGCAACCAGACCAGTGATGATTCGAAATATTCTCATTTTCGATTCGACAACGGACATTTTTAATCAAATAAAGTAAGAAAAACAATTACATATGATTACCACTGGCCATAAGAGCTAAGTTGGAAAGGAACAGTGGCCATTTTAAAACATTTTTTACGCATAAGCAATCAGAAAATAACACTCATTACCCAAATTGCGTTGCACGATGTAATCCGATCATACGACTTATCCGACCGGTCTCAATTTGCATGGACGTCAATCTATAGGACTTGATCTGTGTTAGTGAAAGCCCAATTTAAGTGACAGATGCAAATTTTACCATGTCGACACAAAATATACTAAGTAGGACGAATCGTATATTCCGTCTTTCAGCGTTGTCTTATACCTGTACATCTCATCCAATGCAATCCTTCTCTCTCTCTCTCTCTCTCTCTCCAATCTCTCTCTCTTCAATCTCCCCCCCTCTTTAATCATTTTAGACAGTATATTACTCAAGCACATCTTCCCGTTCTTCCATTAGGAGAGGTCCAACCCCCTTCCTGGTACAGTAATGAATTGTGAGGCCAAAGACGACACACACACACACACATACACACATATATATATATATATATATATATATATATATATATATATATATATAGATATATATATAGATATATAGAGAGAGAGAGAGAAAGAGAGAGAGAGAGAGAGAGAAAGAGAGAGAGAGAGAGAGAGCGATAATAGTATTACTAGTGGGTGACTAAGTCTGGAAAATAGATATTTGCATGTAATGTTTACTCCCCTCTACCGTATGATGAAATGGGGTCAAAGCAAGAACCGTCAGTTTCAGAGACAGTCTGGTCTTCGTCAAGTCGCTGTAATGATGCTGTAAGTCGAAAAGATTCGGCAAGAGGTTGGAGGGCCGGGTTGGTTGGGTGTTGTCGGAGAAAGTACGAGGCGGTTGTCAATGTTGATAACAGGAGGATATAGAGTGAGAGAATAGATGTAACAAACAGTTCAGTCCGGTACAGTAAATAAGTGAAAGAATAAAATAGTATTGAAAGACATTTCGGGGATCTTTTTTCTTTTTCCTTCTAAGTGCCATGGACGAAATGGTCCTATTTAGGCAAGGTGTCTTAATGTTTCAATTTGGAGTTGAAGACAACCGATCTGATTAAAATCTAAGAGTAAGAAATAAAATGGCGTCAGCATTTCAAGAAGTTACGACCAATCATATTTTTAGAGACTTTTATTTAATTTTCTCTTTCCCTTTCTTTATTCCCCCTCTCTTTCTTTTTTTTTTTTTTTATTTCGTTTGTTTCTTTCTCCATCTATGATGTGCGGCGACTACAGAATTAAATTGCTGGAAGAAGAGTTAGAGGAAAAAAGTGAAAAGTATGAACGGCATGTGGAATGGAATCAGCAAGACCAGGTTCAAACACCGGGTTGGACAGATAGCGTCCACTTTACACCAATAACAGGAGTAAGGCATGAATCCACTTATACCACCCAGGGTAGTTTGAGTCTTATAGCCTTGTTAGCTATCCCTAGATCCTTAAAAGAAAAAAGAAATCAAGAGAAGAATCACTCTAGGGTGGCAAGCCTGTGACAATAATCCTCAAAAGAAGGGCGTACCAACCAATGCATCCTTCCCATTGTCACCTATGGAGCTGAAACACGGGAATTAACCAAAAGGCAAAACTGCAAACTGAAAACCATGCAACGTGTACAGGAGAGAATCCTGTTCAACCTCACATGGAGAGATCACAAGACAGCTAGGTATATCCGAGAGAAAACAGAAGTCAGGGACATCACAGAATCCATGGGCTGGTCATGTACATTGGCAGACAACATGGATCCCCAGAGATCATATGCGAAACCGAGGCTGGCAGAATACTAGATGGAGAGGCAAACTAGACAAATTCAGAAATTATTGGCTCTGCGACGCCCACGATAGAAAAGTGAGATGAATCCTGGAGAAGGTCTATGTCCATCGACAGATGTTGAAATACTGATGATGAGCTCTGTTAGTTCAACTTGGATGTCGGGCAAGTATCCCAGTTCTTTAAAAACCACAGTTGCTACAAACAATATTTGTATTTGAGTCTCGTACAGATATGGATAAGCCCAGATCAGAGGCGTGTACGGGCGTGCCGAATCTCATTTAGAAAATATATTATGAATTTATTGCCTCTGCAACCAGACTCCGTTCTGCTAAGACAGATATTGAAGGCTGGTCTAGGGGCTAGCGATGGCTGTGCTTGAGTCTCCATAGATTGTTGTTTGAGAAATGTTATATAACAACACCAACCTTCGTGTTTTGCACGAACTAAACTTTCCAGAGAAAATTTGAGGAACATGAAGGTAACAGTTGTATCCATCATTATTGGTGAGCTCCAGATAATCCTTCCCAGGAGATTGGGGGGATCGAAGATCATAGGAAGCATTAAACATACCCGAAGATCAATATTATCAAAATCAGCAAGAATCCTGAGAAAGGTGCTCGAGTCTCTCAGTTATACCTGGTGTACAAATTTGCGTATTATAACAATAATAATAATAATAATAATAATAATAATAATAATAATAATAATAATAATAATAATAATAATAATAATAATAATAATAATAATAATAATAATTTGAGAATAGTACTGGATTGTAGGAAGGCTTGTCATCGACTGATCTCTAACGTACGTCGTCAGGGACGAATAGGGTGAAAACTGAACTCGTACAGATTATCATATGATGATGGTGGCGGTGCTACTTTTAATCCCAGCCATCCTAACCGATAAACCATCCCAATCAGACAGAAAGAGAAAGAGAGAGAGAGGGTATTTATTTCTCACGATACAGAGATAAAAGGGTGAGTGAGCGTTGTATGCTTATTTCTTCTCGTTTGAATTTCTGGGTGGGATGGCTTATCCGTTGGGAGAATTGGGTGGAAAATTAGCACACTGATGGTGGAAGGGGATGCAGAATAAAGGAAACAAAAAGAAAAGAATGGAGAGGGAGGAGGAAGAGGAGGAGGAAGAGAGGACGGAAAGAAGAAGAAGAAGAAGTAGGAACTTTGGAGAAGAAAAGATAGAGATTATCATAAAGAAGGGAAGGAGGAAGATGGATTCAATAACGAATGGGGGATTACAAATTGTGAAAGAAGAAAAAAAAAGAGAAAAAGTATTTTGAAGAAGAGAGAATATGAAATGAACGAGAGAAGAAAAGGAAGGAAGCAAATATATCACGTGATAGGAAAGGATTCGGTAAAGATTTAACGAAGAAGACGAAGAAGAAGAAGGATTGAGGGGAGGTGCAGGAGGTGACTCGATCTATTTTCGAAACAAGCGTAGGAAGACACCAAATGAACTTCACCGATGTACTTGGCCGTTTTTCAATGCTATGTTTTGTTTTGTTTTTTCAAAATTCCACCTACGTGTTCATTGTCCTTCTTGTCTGCACACACACACACACTCACACACACACACACACACACGAACATACAGGCACACGAGAACGCACACAAAATTACACACACAAAAAAAACACACACAGACATCTACACAAGCACTTTCCCAAGAAGACACGTATGTATTCATGCAGAAACACAAGCACTCATAAACCCATACACACAAGTACATTCCAGTAGACTAGAACACCCAAGAATTCCTGTTGGTATTTTCAGTAATGAATCTTATTCTGCTATCTTAGAACAAACCTGTCGTTGTTATGATATATCGCCAGCGGACCGCTTAATTTTCATAGTGTGTATGTGTGTTTATGTGTGTGTGTTTCTGCGCGTGTGTGTGTGTGATTCTATGTATTTGTGTGTGTGTGTGTGTGTGTGTGTATTCGAGAGGGTGGCTGTGTCTGAAGATAGATAAATAAACAAGCAGGTGAATTGTCAAATAGATGAAAGAGATAAAACATGCAAGCACAACACCTTTTTATCTTCTAAAATCAGTGAAAGAAAAACGACTTTATTTCAAATACTTGAAAAATATCCCCCCTCCCCCCACTGAATTGACCTTCGTCTCCATTAAAATAAACAATGTATATATCAGCATGAAACTCAACTTGAAACTGCTTTATCTTGTTTTAGGGTGTATACAGTATTTCATGAGTGCTTGATACCGTAACTCGGTTCAGGGTTTTCCGTTCTAAGCACGTGACCTAAGGGTTCACAACATGACTGTGTTCTGGGTCTGACGGAGCCCATCTCTCTCCAAGTTTCCTGAATCCTACTTTTAGCACAGATGCACCGAGCAGGGCTGGTGATAGGTTGTGCAACCGGTACATCGCACCAGGGCCAGGGGACCGAAGATAGTTGAAGGGAGCCGTGACAGTTGAAGGGACCCAGGAGCTAAAATTTTAAACTGACATGTCCATTGATAAAATTGGTTGACTCAATCGTATCGAATATATGGCGTGCTGAACGGTTATAGCAGATGAAAATAGGATGGCCAAGAACGAGGGTGTTCGCCCAGCCTTATGAAATCCCACTCGGTGGCCCTGGTATTTGGATGCTTTTTCAAAGTCTCTAGTGTGATTTGAACCCTAAATCTACACAACCAGACACGAGCACTCTACAAGAGTATAACCAGTCAAGGTATGTTCAAATTGTTCCTTTATGTCATAGGTTAATTATTACAAAGATATTTTTAATGAATAATAAAAGCGGAAGTTCATCGGGGTGTACGATCCTCTGGTTTAGAGTGCATTATTATCCATTTCTAGAATTAGCTCTAGAATTATGCTCGGCACTTCAGAACATAGCGATTTAGAGCAACGAAGTCTCAGAAATGATTGTGAACAGCTGGTTTTAATGGAAACCGAATTAATGCCTTTCCTAATGAGCTGCTATCCTTACCACGGAAGAAAGAGAAGAAACGGTGCTGATCAGTAGGGTGACTGGGGAGTAGAAACAGGGCTTAATTATTATTGTAATGAGAACGGGATATGCTCTATATTTACACAGGAAATTAAAATGCGTATAGGTAGGACCGGGGAAGGGAGTAAAAGTGGGACCGAGGTTTTCAGTGGAAGCGTTGGCAATTGGGGGCCCGGTAGACGGGGGTTGTAAGGAGGGGGGGGGGAAGTTTGAGAAATTAAGGTTAATTTGAGTAACATGTAGGTAAATATAAAGAACCAACAGATCTGGAGGCCCAGGTTAAAAGTTGAAGAGAAAGGTCTGATGGAAGCTAACCTCATGAATATAAAATAAGTTCTGAGAGAGAGAGAGAGAGAGAGAGAGAGAGAGAGAGAGAGAGAGAGAGAGAGAAAGAAAGAAACTAAGAAAGAAAGAAAGAAAGAAAGAAAGAAAGAAAGAAAAGAAAAAGGAAAAAGAAAAGGAAAAAGAAAAGGAAAAGGAACCAAGAAGGAGGAATATAAAGAGAAGAAGCAGAAGACAGGGGATAATGTAAAGAGAAAGAGAGAATGAAGAGAAGGCAGACAGAGAGGGGAAGATAAAGAAAGGGAGAAAGAGTGAGACGAAAAGAAAGAGAAAAGGAAATATAATGAGAAGGAGTGGAAGAAAAAGAAAGAGAGAGAGGGGAATATGAAGAGAGACAGAGGGGGGAGAAAGAGAACAATTAAGAGAAAGAGAAAGACAAGGAAATAAAAGTAGCGAGAAAGAAAGTAGGAAAGAAAGTAAAAGACAAACAGAGAGAGAGCAGGGAAATGAATGTGTGTGTGTTAAGACTCGGTATTTATTCGCCTCCCCACAAGAGAAAACGAGACACCAGATTGAGGCCCCACCTAAGCCTGAGACAAAAAAAGGCCCAGTCCCATGGTTCTCCGTGGCAGGAGTGTTTCCTCGAGTTCTCGCAAGTTCAGCTGGCAAATGTGAGACTCTAGGAGAACAACGTGAATACCGGAATAAGCCACGACCGGAGTTTTTGTAAACGTGTTCCAAGGTAGATCATTACATATATGATATTTCAGTTCCGCTTGTTTTAAGAGCAGGTGAAAGGTCAACACTGATTGGTTGAAAAGAGCTGTTTACGCCAAGCAATGAGAATTGAATGATTAAAGAGATAAATCTGGCCTTTTTGATTGGTTGGCTGCGCGGTCTCTCAGCACTTTGATGGATGGGGACTGCGTCTTGTTGTGTAAAAAGTGAAATGGTGAGATGGGGCAGAGGTCAAACAGACCTAACCTTTTATTCCTCCTTTCCTTTCCTTTCCTTTCCTTTCCTTTCCTTTCCTTTCCTTTCTTCTTCTTCTTCTTCTTCTTCTTCTTCTTCTTCTTCTTCTTCTTCTTCTTCTTCTTCTTCTTCTTCTTCTTCTTCTTCTTCTTCTTCTTCTCTACTTATTTGCCCTTTTCTTTGTCACTTTTCTTCATTTTTCTCCCTTACTCTTTCTTCTCCACCTTTCCCTCGTACTTTCCTTTATTTTTTTCTTCTTTTTTTGACAGTCTTTTTCTTTCTTCTTCACTTACGTACAAATTCCTTCTTCCCCTTTTCATCTTTATTTTCCCCTCCCTCTTTCCTTTTCTTCCTTTTTCTTCTCCTTCTCCCCTCTTTTTCTTACCCACCTTTACTGTTTCTTTTTCTTCTTTTCTTTCATCATTTTTCTTTCACTTTCTCTTCTGTACTTCCTCTCCAGCTTTACTCTTACTTATTCAATTTTTTCCCTTCCTTCTTTACTTCTCCTTCTTATTCTTATCCTTCTTCTTCTTATTTGCTTTTCCCTTACATTCCCTCCTCTTTAATCTCTTTCTTCTATATTCATATTCCCTCGTATTATTCTCTACTTTTTATTATTACGTTTTCTTCTTAATTTTCACTCTTTCCTCTCCTTCTCAAGTTTTTCCTCCTTTACTTTTCATTTTTCTTCTTCACTTTTTCTCCTTTTCTTTTTCTTTCTAACGTATAGAAAACTGAGTATTTTTCGTCTTGAAAAAAAGAAGGGGGGGACCCTTTCTGTTTTGTGTTGTATATTTCGTTGACTCGTCGACCACCCCAGACAGAAAGGTCAGTCGTTCTTCTGCTTTGTATCTTGGGAGGAACCTCGTGTGGGTTTATATCAACAGTTTTGTTTGGTGAGTTTTCACTAAGGAGACATTAGGCAGATTGCTGTAAGCGTTTCACCGCAATGAGTTATAGAAGAGGAAAAATATCACCTAGTAGGGAATGATGGAAGAGAAAAGACGAAAAAAAAAAAAAAAAAGCACCCCGAAATGATGAAATAAAAGCGGGCTTGAAAAGGAAACAGTTGCTAACTAGCAAAAGTACATATTGGGGAAACAGTTATTCTGAACGCCCCATCAAGGTGCGATTTTATTACATTGGGGCAAATTGAGAAAAGCATTCTGTGACTCAAAACCAAGCCATCTTTAAGCCTAAACTTATTACTTTCTATTTATACAACGCTATTAATTACTAATTTCCCGATAGATTTCACACTTACCAAAGATCAACTAATTAACTTTGTGTGAGATAAAAGCGATTAAGTAATTACAATGTTGTTACTAAATGCCACGCAATAAAGAAATTACCAAATGTTTGTAACTACCCTGAAATTCATTTATCAGTATCTTTTTCATACAAAGAATTTGCAACATGGTACATATTTTTTTTTTATTGTTCAGAAGACATCAATCTTTTTGGCCGTTGAGTTGGGGTTTGGGGCATAAAAGAGTTCTTGAGCTTTTATCCTCGTCGCCCTTTTTTGTTATTTAAAAAAGTTATCACCCCTCCCCAGTTCTGCTCAACTTTTGCACCCTGTTGAAAATGTCTGCTTTAGATTTGTCTGATGCCTTCAGCCAAATAAATACTCGCATCAAGTTGCTTGATTGTTTATTTTGCCTAAGGAACATTGCTTGCAATGACGCAATGACTTATCAAGGCTATAATAAATAAGTTTCGATACATATATATATATATATATATATATATATATATATATATATATATATATATATATATATATATATATATATATATATATAGGAACTTTTTGGGAATGATTTGTCGTTACACGGTTAATATATCATTCAATTTTGAAAACGATAATAAAGTGAACAATTAAAGAAAATGGGATTGCTGCAGGAATCGAAGCTGCCACTTATAGGGTAGCTGTTTCAATATAGCGATGCTCTTGCCCTTTGGCTAAAAAGCTGCCAGTTTATTCTATTTACGTGATCAAAATTGAGTTATGTATTAACTGTGTGACGACAGGAGATCATATCAAATAAGTTTCTCTATGATATAACGCAATTTATTACTCATTCTGTCAGATCAAACATGTCCATTCCTCACTTGAAATAATTTTTATAAAATACTTATTTTGTAGCTTGCCCATAATTTATGATTTCACTGACACATCGTCTATTTCTTTCCTTTTTTTCAATCTATTGCTCGCCCCTCAAGTTCAACTGTTGCCCCCTTGAGGGCGATATTACCCCATTGAGAATGATTATGCCAGAGGATTAATTGGTTTTGGACTGAGGAAAAGGGGATTAAAAATAGAAAAGAAAGGAAAGTAGCACTGGAGATCGATAGACGGTCGGAGAATGGGAAGATCAAAAATAGGTTACGAGTGCTTATGTGGTCCCTAAAAAGAGATGCAGTCACCTCACAAGGAGTTAACATTATTGCTTTCGTATCCCATACTTTTATCAATGCGTTTCCCGATTTGCAACCAGTAATTATTAATTACCTTTTCGATAATTGAAAGTGTTACAATTAAAATGAAATATAACCAATGATCATTATCCAAAAACAAATTTGAGGCGTTACAATGAACAGGAATACCAAAATGAATTCCGAACAGGAATAATTAATTCATTTTAATGCAATTCACAACGTAACACACCACTGAGAAATGTGCAACAATATTGTGGACTCTTGTTGCAATGGCACTCGTTTTAACGGCACTATTTGATGACTCACTTGTTCTAATGGCACGCTTGTTGGTACATTCTCGCAAAACTATTGTCGGAGATGAGTTTTTGGTTTATTCTTCTTATTTGCAGATCTCTAACCCGTACATGGGGCATTGAATCATGAAATGGAAATAAATGTCACTTTTGTTTGTACTTTTTGGATTCTCATTATCAATACACTTACATTTGTAAGATCCAACTGTTAAAACGGCAAATTCGCTATAACGACACACTTATCTCTTAAATTCATCTTGGAGGATATAAAAATTAAATCAAAGGGAACAACTTTGAATTGAAGTTATCTCTCATGCATATTCAAATATTCTTACAAAATTAAATGCACGAAACAGTTCTGTTTCTTTTCTTCCTCTATTTATTGAAGATGTACATAGCTATTTCAAGGGGTTCGCGAATCTAATTGTCAAATCCAGAATGGTGTCATAATACCGGGAGTCCACTGCATAAGTCCCCTGTCGACAATGTTGTTATAAACTACCTGATTGTCAATGGTGGATTGTTGCCAAGACATGTTATTTATTTTCGTGGTGGTATGTATAAGAAAATAAATATCTACTAATAGCTCTGTATCAGGAACAGCAAATAAGTGGTTATAAATAACTGGGTAGCATAGACCGCACAACGGGTTGCGAAAATGAAGCAATACTACTCGCTCGTATAGGGTTATGGTTAGCAGGCTCTGCCTCACTCACTGGAGGTATCTGGATCGATTCCCGGTATGAGCGATGAATGTGAAACGAAACGCTTCGTTTGGACACATTTCCCCGTGCATTGAGTATCTTGGAAGCTTTGTGATTAGGGTGGTGGAGTCCATTCGGAGGGCTTGAATCTTGTCAAGTGGTGGTCATAATATATATATATATATATATATATATATATATATATATATATATATATATATATATATATATATATATATATACTTGGCAAAAAAAGATTTTTTAAACTGAAAATGGTCCAAAATAGCGCATTTTTTAAAAAACAGAATAAAAAAATTGAAAAAAAAACCCAAAATATTTTTACATGAGACCTAGTGGTATACCCATGCATATTTTCACGGTTGTAACCCCCTAATGTGACAAGGACTGCCAGAAGACACACACACACACACACACACACACACACACGGACACTCAAAGAGAAGAATCTGTAGTCCTCTTGGCTGGTTGGTCGGGCCATTTGTGGGGCTAGGGTGATTCGATATTCTTTCTTTCTCTCTCTCTGACTCACACTCTCTCTCTCTCTCTCTCTCTCTCTCTATATATATATATATATATATATATATATACATGAATGTATATGTATGTCTGTGTGTGTGTGTTTAAAGCTGTTAACGTTTCTAGACTTTGTATACATACATGGTATGTATTGGGGGAGAGAGAGAGAGAGAGAAAGAGAGAAAGAGAGAGAGGAACATAGCGGGATGGGGTTCGTAAAGAAAACGGAAGCTAGAAGAAGCAATCGGACTAGCAAGGTCCATCGGACTGATTGTAATCGTTAAATATCGTATTTCGCCTGTCAAATTCGGCGCCCATTTAAGCTCAGACCTTAGATTAAGACGCAGATAAAAGAAAAAAGGGGAAAAAATGACTTGTATTCTTTTTTTCTAATCAAGAGATATGTATAAAGTGAATGATCCAATTAATGTTCGTGGTGAATTGTAAACGAAATATTCCAAGTGTAACGGGGATTCGTAGGCGTGGCTGGAGGTGAACACAGATGGAAGATATCACAGGAAAGGTGCTGCAGAACGGAGACAGCCGTCGAAGATGGCGATAAATGAGGGTCGAGAAAGGAAGAGAATGAATGGGGTTCCGTCTGTCGAGGTAAGTATTGATTCAATATGTGCGTATCATCTGGCTGGTTGGTTAATACGTAGTTTGTTTTTTTTCTTCTCTTATCTAGACCTTCCAAGTCTCCCGCATTCTGCGTGTGACGCACGCCTTTTTATACATTCTCTCGCTCACTCCCTTGAAAGGAAAATTCTCACGCATGTTTTTTTTTTTTTTTACAAAGTGTTAGATGTATTAAATTGGATTAAATTGGATCTTAGATGAAAGGTGTTTTAAATAGACTTTTAGACAACACTCAGTTCCAGTAGCTGAGGTACCCTGAAACGTTATTTCAGCCAATCTTGGATGTATCATTAATAATTTTTTTCCCCCCGCGGAGAGCACGGCAGACTCCTCTAAAAGGCTCCTCCTAAGTTTCCTCTCTGCGCTCGGGATCTTTTGGGAGGTGTGGGCAGAAGGGGTCACACGATTCTCACTGATTCTTAACGTTAAATCTTGACAGGTATGTTCAAGGCAGTCAGAACCGGTATAAAATAAACGGAGATAAAATAGAGAACTACTTTTGTAAGCTGCCCGGTGTTTATTGTCAAAGTCCATAGTCGTCTTTGTTTTCCTACTGTAACAACAACAATCTTCACCTAATTTTTCAAGTCTTGGGTTGACTTTGTTTTTTCACCGTAACAACAACAATCCTCACCTAATTTAGGGAAGTAAACTATTCTCTGTTTGTTTGTCCCGTCATGTTAAACCAGACCGATGAACAAACTTTGAAATCTCGACCAAGTAATCAGCAGGCGGCTGCCCTACCGACTGATCCATGTTCTTTTATGATAGTTACAAATACACAAGAGTATTTTCTGTTCTAATAAATGGATACATTTATACTAATATATATATATATATATATATATATATATATATATATATATATATATATATATATATATATATAAAACAAAAGTTGCAGCAATCATCTTCAGTTGGAACAGAAGAAGGAGTTAGTTTGATTCTACACCAACCAGGCTTGTTATTCAGTGAACCCTCGTTAAAACGGACTAATAGGAGGTAAGGATGTTCGTTTTAGTCGATTGTCCGGGTTGACCGATGGGAAGGGTTAATACTGTATACTTAAGGCTACATAAAACCCCCACACACATGTATATGCATATATATCATGGAATTATTTAACATATAACAATGTTAATTAGTTCAGTTCTAATTTATTAGGATCTGACTTCTCCAGAAAGCCCTAAATCTTTAGAAATTTGTTTACTTATAAATGTGGAGGAGTACTAGTAGCAATAATTTTTAATTCGTGCTGTAACGATACCATTCAGCGTACACTTTCAGAACCAAAAATATTGTCTTCTACAGCCGACACGTACAGTCACTCTCTTGACTCAGACTTCATCGGTTTCATCCCACACCCGACTTAACGGCTTCGTTTTAATGAGGGTCAACTGTACTGGGTTTCACTGACAACCGAAAGACAACGAACTTATTCAAATATAGTCATTTGTGGAAACAAGAAATGACTGCCAAGAAACGAAATAGCACTACCCGTGTCGATACGGAGCGGAAGATATTGTGTGGAAAAAGCCATTGGTTTACTGGAAAAAGCGAGCTCAGAAGGAAGTAATTCAGATTACTCCTAAGGTAAGTAATGAAAGCGTGTTCGGTAAGGGAAATGAAGTGAATGAAACTAACAAAAGAAAGTTATAATTTTGAGAGAACCAGTTTTTTAAAAGAAGATCAAAAATGCTAAAATTGTATTGCCAACGGGGTTAGATTATAATTATTTTCTTGATAAGATTGTTGAAAATTATTTTAACTCTTAGATTCATGGACCACTCATTGGGTCTCTTTTTTTGACCGAAGAAAAGAAAAAAAAATTGGAAAAATACCTAACAGTGCAAGGAAATAACTCTACTCAGAAGTTACTCCCCTCGAATTGATTTTCGAATCCCTGTCAATGAATTTAATGAGTTAAGCTCATTGCTCAGTTGCTCCCATGTCACAAGACACATGCGGCGATAAGTAAAAAAAATAAAAATTTGAATACTAAAAAGAGGAAGGGGATAACTTTAATCAGAAGTTACCCTCCTTGAATTGATTTTTTTTTAAATTATTCATTGAAGGGTTGAGCTCTCAGTTCAGTTGTTCCCATGTCACGTGGTACACGAAGCGATGACGTCGTCTTCGTTTCTTGAAAAATCCGTGGGGCCCCATCGTTGTTTCTGTTGCAACTGTTGTTTTTTTATGGGATGGGGGTACAAGCCCGACACCCTGAAATTGACAGCTTAACCAGGCTTTACAATTTACGAATGGATGTTTGGGTGGATTTGTGTCTTCCGCAAAGGGATTAGTGCAAGGTGAGAACACAAATTGTCCTAGCTCGTGGCCGAACTCTATTAGACGATTCCTACTTTCCATTTTAAAGATGTATAAGTTAGTTATAATTCAGTGTCATCCTTGAATGATTACACCCTTATCACTTTTTCGTAGAATGTTCATTTTCTTCTAAACCAAATATAGCTGAATCGTATCATTTCTATAAATCAAAACTGATATTATCAGGTATCACTTTTGACCAAACTCTGTAATATTGAATTCTGTTGCCAAAAATATTTTTCGTAGAGTTTTACCCATTTTTGGACGGCACCATATTCATATTTTTGAGGTTCAATGCTGTAGAGTTTTGGCATAAATAATACCTGTTAATATTCGATTTCATTGTATGATATTACTCTAAAAAGTCTTTGTGTTCACCCATCCAAGAGAGATAATGTGTTCAAATTTGCAAATGAAGATTAACGACATAAGCACTAGACAAATAAAAGCATTGAAATATCAAATATAAAATAAAATAAGAATTTTCATGCCCAATGGAGACATGAAGAAGGCAAGACTGCCGCCCCGATTTAGATTATCATTAAACTTCTAAAGTTTTTTGGTGCATAAATAACCGTAAGTTAGGTTCAAAGACAGCAAAATACTTTAAATCAAACGGGAGACAAAATCAGACCTGCCAACTCTCATGGTTTTGTCATGTCTTACACGATTTTTACTCCGATCTTAGGATCTGACGATTGGATGTTCATTTCACACGGTTTTTAACATTTTTGTTGTAAACTTTCAAGAACAACGGTTTCAGACAATTACAACAACTTTTGATCAGTTTATTTGATTAAAACGTTCTCGCGATTGCATTTACATTACCTGTAATATCGTTGCCGATTTCCTACACGTTATTTAAAAACGTTGCTTAGCAACGGACTGAACTGCAAAATTCAAAGAGTTTGAAATTCCGTGTAACAAATGGCAACCAGATAATGACCTTATGTAAAACAAAACAAAACAAAAAAAACAGCCCTAGATGTAACAGGCAACGGTAATATGCTCATAAGAATTGTTGTTTTGATTAAAGAATTGGCATTTTAATTAAAGAATTGACATTTATGGAAGAATTAAATCATGTGTTTTACTTATTTTTACTTTTTTAGCATCTTCAGATTTCTGGTGAAATCTCCAGATTTTTCTATATAAATATTGGGATTTCTTTTCGGAAGTTGTCAGGTCTGGCTAAAATCCCTTAAAAAGAAAGAGATGCCGAATAGGCAGTAGTTCCGGGACGGGGTGGTTGATAGGCAGCTGGGAATGTTTCTTGCTGGGAAAGAATGACGAAGGAAAAAAAAAATTAAAAAAAGGTCGAGATAAAACAAAAACGTCGAGTTAATAGAACAGTTAAACTGGCATCTGATTGCTTCAAAGTTAAAAGAATTGAAACCAGATTTTGTTTCTTGCTTGATGGAGACGGCGTCTAACCGTAAAAAAAAAACATACATACCTTCCTACTTCAGCTCCTACGGGGGCATGACAAAAGAAATAAACACATCTATTTCTAACCAAGATAATTTATTTTGATCCACCCTTTCTTAATCGGTGAGCCACGGAACCCTACGGTTCCGCGAGCGGTTGTTAGGTGTTTCCCAGAAGTTTTATGCATGGCATGTAAATTGAAATTTCTTTTCGTCTACTTAATTTTACACTTAACGCTTCACTTGAAAAACCTTTATATTTGTCGACAGATGTAAATACTTAATATATATATATATATATATATATATATATATATGAATATATATATATATATATATATATATATATATATATATATATATATATATATATATATATATATATATATATATATATGTACTCATCTGGGGTCTCTCTTTCTTTCTCTTTTGCCTTGGGCTTTTTCTTAATTACTTAGGAACTATCAAGTAGTTGAGAAATTCTTTCCTAACTGATTCTAAACCCGTTTCGACAACACCCTTTAATTCTTTGCATACAAACGTGATCGAGCTTTTTGTGTGCAGGTGAGCACCTTCTGAACTTGATTAACCCTTGACGAACTTCACAATTAAGAAAGAATGTATCAAGGAAGCCTTTTGAAATATTCTGTGAACCAAAGGGCACGTTTGAAGATGTATATATGTATTCACTCGTGTCTGTCTGTACTCTTTATATCTCCAAAAGTTTCTTGATGTATATCAAAGGATATTTCATGAAACAGTTGGCTATTTGCTACGGAAGAATCGATTTGATTTTGAGGTTGATCCAAATGTTCGTTGCCAATTGAAAGACATTGATCTCATTCTACAAGGAAAGAAGCTTAGAAAAAGTTGAAAAAAAAAACTGATTTAAAATTTAGGGTAAGTTACTCAATATTAGTACTTTCAAATTATCTTGTCAGTGGCACTGGTTTGACGAATTGTTTAGACGAGATACCTTGTGCGTTGCAATGAACCGATTACAGCCAAACTTTTTGCAACTGATAAAAGAAAAACAACATTAATATAACTCTTCTGGCTAATAGTCGATGGTGAATTGCCCTGTACCTTGTAAAAGATCTCAATTGAACTATTTTTTGTACCTGTCAAAAATAAGCCCCAGTATTGCAAACACACGAAATTGGAAATAATTTCAAACCAAAGAGAGGAAATGTAATTTGTAAAAATGACTCAGTGAATTCCGATGAAACAAAAACTGGTCCCCTTTCTCTCGCGTTAGGTTGTGGAACGATACTATAGTGATTTGTCCGGGGCACAAGGCTAGGCGAAGAGTATGGAGATCCTGGTATGCCCAGAGTCTTCTCCTAGGCTCCTTGTTGTTGTCCAAAGAAAAACATAGTGCGATATATTTGGCGTTAGCTTGGCTATAGGAGCTGCTGGAAGAATGTCATAGTTGGATTGGAATGAGAGTTATCCTTCACCTAGACTGATTGCCTTCCGAAGGCTACAGAGCTCGGTATGCCTTGCTATTTACCTATAGCTTTAGAAGATAGATTCACGCCTCGCTAAAGTAAGCAGCCTCGACCGCAGCTCGAACACGGCTCACCGATTGTTCACACCGCCAAGTTCTATGCCACTTGCAACTCCGTTGTAAAACAAACAAGCAAACAAAAGAAAGAAAATCAAACTGAAAACAGTAATATATCTCTGTCAGTAATACGCCTCGGGTATAACAAACAGACAAACAAACAAAAAGCTTGAAATAACTCACGACAAGAGAGAAAACGCAATTTGTCAAAATGATTTCGACGCATAGAGAATTCTCAAGAAAATATAAATCACTTACCGGAAGTGAATGAGAGTTCACAACCGGAAGGTATCCACCCAACCAGTCCACGGCCAGACGGCAAAAGTGGAGACGAGGAAGACACTTGTTCCTTGGGATCGTCCTATAAAAAAAAGAAGAAGAAAAGATTGGTAATTATTACATATTCTCAAGTATCGTATTGTTTTTTTTTTCACCTAAAATTAACCCCTCCATTAAGAGTCAGTCATCAAGAAAGCCCAATGCATCGTACTGGACAGATGTCTGAGTGAGCGATAACATCAGTAGTTAGTAAGTCAATTCACATTCGCCTACTTCGACCGATGTATTGGTACTTCTTCTGTTACTTGATTTGCCGGGTGATTCTATTGTCTGATTTACTAAGGTGCAATCATTTTCCACGCTTGTGTTACAATGGGAGGGAATTTTGAGGTAGTTCATTGCTCATGAAGTAGTAATTAATCTCTGATGCAATATATCCATATTTAGAAGGTGTTTAATACAAAATAAGGAGCCAACAACCATTGAATGACCATAGCCATCAAAAATAGCGAAGGGTTCGATCCATGTTTAGGTGTTTGTGTATCCCAGCACTCCTGTTTTTTAAAACCTTTGGGGATCTTATTCTGACTGGTCTATTGATAACATCTATAGAAGTACAATATAGCCCCTTTTGAACAACCGTAACCATCAAAGATGGTGAAAGGTTCTGTCTTTTTTTTTCTCTTTATTTCTATGTGCATTTGTGTCTGTTCGTTCGATTGTTTGTTTGTTTGTTTCTACCGGGGCTTCTGGCCATAAATTGGCATCAGTATCCCACTAGACCCCATCTGATGCATTTTTGGCATTTGGAGGGAAAAGGCTTTTTTGACCTTTTGAGAGCCTCATTTATCAATAGCATCTAGATTCTACGGAATCTTTTTACTTTTCCTTTCTTTTTAGATGTTTTCCGGTGGGAAACACCAGTGATGTCATAAATACAATTCATTCTGACCATATTTATTCTTCAATGGAATCTTTTTCCCGTGACTTCAGATTTTGACGCTACGGTTGTTCAATTATTGACTGCGATTGGCGATTTCACTTTTTTTTTTCATTTTCTATGTCTGGACTCAACTAATATTCGAGTTGCCTAATTTACTTGGATTTCCTTCGTCTTATATTCACGGCCGAATTGGAAAGATATGTGGTAATCGTTGAGGAAAAATTTTCAATATTCATCTTTTGCTATTTTTGTCCCTTATTTCATCACTATTGCTTTTTATCGCATCGCTAAGATCATATTTACATCCTACGACCAGTTAGTAGGCGGCAAGGATAACAAATCCCGGTAATAGGACAGAAAGTCACGGTACACTCCTTTCAAAGTAAAATGAAACGGAAGAAGTAAACGAAGAAACAGCTTTTAAATCCAAATTTACCAATAAGAACAACTTAGTACTTAATTAGTAAAAATTAGATTAAAACATTTATTCATTCTTTTATAAAAAAACAAAAAAAAACCAACACTTTTTCAGACTACGACTCAGCAGCGTCCTCTGACTTGATGCCCGGTTATGTTTCGTCGGTGCCAAGGCGTGCCTCCTCCATGGTGACTTTAGTTCCGTAGCTTCTGGGCCTGTGACTTTATGACAGGTCACCGAAATAAACGAATTAGCCCCCGAAGAGATTTGAACTCGTGTCTTTAGAAACTTGGTCAGCATCTTATCGATTTAGCTATGAATGTCAATCAGCAAACATTATTCACAGTTAATTTCATTTTTTTCCTATCATGAGAAATGTATAATATGAATCATTCAATTATTGTTCGTGGTGAATTGTAAACGAAATATTCGAAGTGTAACTAGGCTTCGTAGGGGGAACACAGATGGAAGATATCACAAGAGAAAGGGGCTGCCGAACGAACACAGCCGTCTGAGATGGTGAGAAATGAGGACTGAAAGAGAAAAAAAAAATGAATGGTGTTTCCATCTGTCAGTCGAGGTTGGTTCTGATTCAATGTTCGTGTAAGTGGCTTGGAGGTTAATAGGTAGCATTTAAACAGCCAGAACTTGTACTATAAAAGATAGAATAAAGAACTTCTTTCAAATGTTTTGTTTGCTTAATGGAAGATGGTTTAAAATGTTTCCTTTGTTCTTAACCCTATCTATCTATCTATCTATCTATCTATGAATGGCTTGCCTACGCAAACGAAGATCTGCGGAGGGTTTTTCACGGTATTTTAGACAGCAGGGGCTGTACGCGGAATAGCTCTGCAGCCTACGTTATTGAGTTTTAAGTGAAGTGCGACATGTGCAAGGCCGCCACCCCTACCCTTCAAATCAAGGGGTCGCGTCCTTTGAAACATCGAGGTGGCACGGATTGGAGCAAGCCCCCTGAGTCATCCATCTCTCTCTCTCTTTCTCTCTCTCTCTCTCTCTCTCTCTCTCTCTATCTATCTATCTATCTATATATATATATATATATATATATATGTTTATAAATATATATATATATGTTTATATATATATATATATATATATATATATATATATATATATATATATATATATATATATATATATATATATACATATATATATATATATATATTTATGAAATAAGAATTTTAAAACTTTTTGTCAAAAGAGAGATCATTTGATTCAAATCCCACCCCCCAGGAAAAAAAAGAAAGGTGATCTTTATTGCCAACACCTGGTACTTAAATTTTCAAAACAAGTTGACCTAATGAATTCTAACATTCTCATTTAATGGCTATGTCTCCTCGGTTTAAGTGTCTTTTCAAAGAATTCGATACACGTAGGAAGCAATAATAACAACAACGACAAGCAATAATAATAATAATAATAATAACAGTAATAATAATGGCAATGATGATAAATACGGTAGAGGGGTAGAGAGGAAAAAAACCAAAAACAAAAACAAAGCGAAAGTCTAATCCAAGATGGCGTAGGTTGTTTGCCTGGGCGAAGATAAATAGTTGAATGGCTTTTAAGAAGAGGTAAAAGAAAGATAGAATGAAACAGAAATTCTCCAAGTTTTGTTTGTATGTTTCTTGTTTTTGTTTACTTAAACAAATTCTGACTTGATAAGTTTCGTTTAATTAATTTAACTCTTAATTGCAATTGTCGTATTTTTAATTTGTGTTCAATTGTTTTTCTGTATTTTTTTTAGATGATTATTTGATTTTTGTTCGGCGACAAAATGCTTTACGAACTAGTAAGCACTCAGAGAGCGCATAGCCTAGCCAACATCGTACAATAACTTAATTGGAAAAATCCTTGATCCGCTCCCAAATTTAAATCACTTCTTCCTCAGTCCATGATCCACCCTTGCACAAAATTTCACTGAAATTCTCCGAGAACTGTCGGAGATATCGTGTGGACAGACAGTGTGATTTGTTTACGTTTCTCTGTCTATAACAATGAATCCTTCCACTTAAAGATAATTTTTTGTCGATAGAATACAGAATAATGGACTCTTCCACTGAAATAGTCCAGTCGTTTATTTTCTATAAAAGAGCATCTATAAAAGAGGTCACCACACCATCTTATTTTTGTCGGCCACAGTTTTGCATATGATCTCTTGGGATCCACGTTGTGAATCGTTATGTCCAGCGGTTGTCTGATAATCTTGCAAGATGACCAGCTAATCTAAAACACCGTTAAAATGTAAGAAACGTCGATTTTTCTATCAATGATATCATTACTATAAGAAATGACGGAATCACTCAATGAAGTTGATTCTTTTATCACTTGTCGAAGAAATCTATTATCTTTCAAAGACAAACCTACGTGAACGTTTTAACCAAAGCTTTGCCTGATGTAAGGTCTTTGGGAGTAATCGGTTGAACATAGTAGTTCGTCTATTACTGGCACTTATATAAGGCAAGGCATTCAGTAGAATTACATTGACGAGAGAGATTGGAGAATGAAAATTCACGATTTGGTCACCAGAACGACAGTGCAAGCCCACACTGAGTCAAATAAAGTCAGGAGCTCCCAGACTCAATCAACTTAGCACTTTAGAATATAGAAAGTATCACGTGACCAACGCCTTTCGGCAGCAAGTTGTGTCGGGTGACACTTTCAATGATATACAGGATGTCTTAATGACGGGCACAATGGAATCGGCGAGCCAAATTTCAACTCTGGTCGTGGCTGTCTACGTTCACTTCTCGCTATTGTCCTTGAGAAAGGCATGAATCATCTTTTCTCCTCCAAGTGATGAGTAAAATAGCCGACAAGACAGGACTCTCTGGCTCTTTGAAGGCAACAAGCTCTGATTCCAAACTAGGGAGCTGAGCCCCTTTAAGGCAATTGGCTGCCAAATTTGACGTCCTTCGCGCATCCAAGCTGATACCAGATGTATCGCGTTCCGCTCTTTTTCTGACCACGTCAACATGGCCGAAAGAGGGTTTGTGTCGACTGGGCAAGCCCAGGATCATCCTGGAGAGATCCTTTCTCTATAAAGACAGAAGGGGGCCTCGAAGTTTAAATTCCTTCACTGGTTGACATCAGAGAAAGGCGGGCAGCTTGTGGGACTCCGTTTGTTTGATGCGAATTAAAACGGAGATCATTAACAACAGCCGAGCGACATTTAATCTTGTCAAAATAAATAGGAACTAACATTGTTTATTCAAGGCGTGTCAGATTTTCGTCTTTGAAGCTGGTTCCTTGAATTATCAATTCGCATTTCAAGTTCTTCAATGTATACAATGCGAAATCGGAAAGTCTGTGCCAAAGCGATTTTATTTACAGGGCGAATGTTTATGGGCTGTGAAAGCAGAATGGCTGGAAAAAGCGGAGAAAAAAAGATTTTCATTTTCTTTCTCACGACCCCAACTCCAAGAAAAATAGAATCAGATTCTATTTCTCTATCATTCCCATCTCTGTCTCTGTCCATTTTATGATCTTCAATTACTCCCCTCAATCTCTCTTCATTTAGTCCCCTCGCGTTTTCTACTTCTATCGGTTGTTTATCTTCATCTACCTTTCCTCTCTATTTCAGGATATATATATATATATATATATATATATATATATATATATATATATATATATATATATATATATATATTCATTTATTTATCTATTTATTTATATATATATACCCATTTATATCATATTACATTATATCATCCCTGATTTGCGTTGCGTGGTATATATGTATGTATATATCTATCTTCAGATATCTTTGTATTTATCTCCCCTTATAATTACTTATACATGCATGTATGTATGTTTATATGTATATATCTATTAATCTATCTAATATGAAAAAAGAATTATTTCTACCCTTGTCTTATCACAGATATGTAAGTATCTTTCTTTTGCTCACACATACATACACACATACGTATATGAATTGATAGATACGATTTTAAAAGAAATCGTAAATATCTATGATTTACTTACTTACGCTCTTTAAAATAACGAGTACTATCACTATCGATAAAGCAACCTCTAAAAGCAATATGTATATATATATATATATATATATATATATATATATATATATATATATATATATATATATATATATATCAATGCATTTATGTAGTTTTCTTCGGTGTTTTTATCCCTGTTTCACTTATACTTTGTCATTATTGTACAATGTATAAATTTTCTCTCGTTGGGATCATCAGTAATGTAACTGTTTCGGGGATTTAAAAAACAAAACAGTTGTATTAACATAGCACAAACATCACCTCCCTTCATTATAAAGTTTTTGCCATGCATGTAGTTTATCATTTCATGTTAGGTTTTATTTGTCTTGTATATTGATATTATTTTTTTCTAAATAATTATCAAAATATTATATATATATATATATATATATATATATATATATATATATATATACTTCCCTTTTTTTCACTTCTTTCTTGAATTTATTAAACATTTTTTTGCGGAATTCATCCCCCGATTTTCACACGCACACACAAACGTGCAAACACACTCACAATCATACACACATGTACACACACACACATACATACATACACACACACACACACACATACATATATATATATATATATATATGCCATTCAATAAAGATAACATTGCAGATTTGGGCAGAGGTCAGCAAGTACGTTCAAACAATTGCACACACGACACCTATCAATTTAGATAAACGTACACGTTAATTACGGCACATCAGAAAACAAAAATGATCTGCGTACAAAGGCCTTAAACGAAGCACTTGGTAACGGCGGGCTGTGTATTCTTTCTTTCTAGACCGATGAAAATTAAGTTGTTTGCATAGGATGAAGTTACGATAGTAAGAATTGACGATGGCTCCCATCAACGCCGGCACCAGCAGGCAAACATATGGAATTAATTGCGAAGCGATATGACATGCAAGTCGGTCGTTAACCCCCCTAAGAAGCAATGAGATAGTCTATTGCTCAAATGTATGCGGCTTTGACAATTGAGGTGGCGCCACTGATATTTTCACGGTCAAGTTTTCCTTGTTTACATGGAAAAGAAACAGTGAGAGTGGCGTAACGGTGAACCATGTTTGACGATGGAATCGGTGAGCCGTGTTCAAGATCTGGTTGAGGCTGTTTACGTTCACTTCGCATCAAAGGCCAAAGGAGAAGCATGAATCTATTGCCCTCGCTCTACTGGCAGACTGAGCTCGGTAGTCTATGGCAGGAACCAGTTTAGGAGAAGGAGAACTCTGAATTCAAAATCAAGAGCTAGAGATGCAAAAACAATTTGACATTGTCTTTAGTCCCGTTATGGGGACTCTATTGTTGAAAACAAAAAGCAAATGAGAAAATGTTGGCAAATGCACTGATTGAACCGACCCAGTACGTATCTCATGTGGGTAGTCCTCGGTTTTACGTACAATAATCCATAGTGAAGTTTAACCAGAGTACAAAGGCTCCATTTTTTTTCATCAAAAAGAATTTTCCTCACAAATTGCCCCAATATTGAAATTAAAAGCCTGTCTTCTGTTCTTTGTTAAAAAGTTTGGCTCGTCAGATGCACTATTGTCGTATTGTAAACGAATTTATGGCGTTCAATCTGATGGAAAACAAAAGACAGGCCTTTAATTTCATAACTGGGTCAATTTCTGATGAATGTGTTGTTTAATTACACTTATTAATGAAAAGATCAAACCTTTTGAAGTGTCTGTATGATTTGGGGAACCTTTATGCTGGTCAAACACTGTCACGTGCACTTGTTTGTCAAACCAAAGATTATCTTCATGTGACACAGGCTATTCATATTTTATATGCAAGGTTCGAATAACAACGAAATCATATCAATAGTCCAAAGAACTGCTGGAATGATGATAACTCATAACAAAATTTCAGAAAGTATATGTTTAGATGTTTAGTGCTTACATGAGAATATGTTTTTATATATTTGACGTTTTTGATACCCAACCAGTACGGATAATAAGTGAGGATCCCACAATATAAACTTGAGATTTCCATTGCAAATACCCAATTACAACTCCAGAAGATATACATTTCCCAGCGTGTGTGTAATATATATATATATATATATATATATATATATATGTGTGTGTGTGTGTGTGTGTGTGTGTGTGTGTGTGTATGTGTGTGTGTGTGTGTGCGTGTGTGTGTACTTTAGCGTACATCATCTTCTATATGTCTATAGTACATTTAGATAAACACTAAAAACACTCAATTGCATTTGAGGCAGATGAATAAGGGGAAGAAAATGGCAAAAGGAAAATATGAAAATAGACGAGGAGAGTAGGGAGAAGAGTTTGAATAACGATTCCAAGATACGGAGAGCAAGCATGCAAGGAATCCCTCTTAAAGAAAAAACTGGGAATCACAGATGCTCTCTCACTCTCTCTTCCATCTATCTATGCTTTTATTCATCTATTGATTTTTTTTCATGGCTGTGTTGTCCCTTGATCCCGGGGGATTTGAGGAAAAAAAATTACTTGCCAAATATCTATTCGTCAAACATCCATATCTTTTCATTATTCTAACGTCAGCTCGTCATCTTCCTCTTCCACAGCTCCTGCCTCGTTTTTTTCCCACACTTCGTTTGCCTTCTTTACATTCTTTCAACTTTTTCTTTAAACCCTGAGCTAAATGAATTTCCACGTCAATCAAATTAAATTATGCGGCCTCAGCTGTTAATTAGTTATCCTCTAATGAGAACTGTTTGGGCTTTCGTCCTCCGTCGTTTCATGAAACCAATCAGTTAATCTTTGTATCCATATATGTATATATGTAGGTATGTATACCTACCTATCAATCTATGCTTATATGTAAGTATATATGTGTGTATGTATGCATGCATGAATCTATCTACCTACCTATCTCATTTTTGCTTTCTCTGTCTGTGCATATCCTATAAGAATTCTAGCGTGATTGCATATATATATATATATATATATATATATATATATATATATATATATATATATATATCCTTGTAATTCTTATTTTCATACATTAATAGCTCTATTTGCTGTGTCAATATAGAGCAATGTGATTTAATATCATCAGCAACGAATGAAATCTGTGTTCATTTTTCTTTTTGTACCGTTACAATATATATATATATATATATATATATATATATATATATATATATATATATATATATATATATATATATATAATTAGTTTTTGCGTTTGCTTTGGAACGTAACACAAGTAAGAGAGAAATACGCTATTAGCGTTGAAACAACAGGCCAGTTGTAAAGTGATACCCTCATAATATAATTATCAATTATATATATATATATATATATATATATATATATATATATATATATATATATATATATATATATATATATATATATATTACGTACTGATGTGTGATTGTCTATCTATCAAGTTAGATCGACTATCATCCAGCGCGTGTGCTTTTCTGTTTCCTCATTCATTAAGACAGACAGACATGAAGCTAGATAGTTAGATTTAATGACTGATATCTTTTGCTAGGGCTTAATGTAACTCCCGCTATTCCTTGTTTTCTCTTACTGTTCTTCTTCTATTTCCCCATGTTTTTATCTGCATCTCCCTAACTCTTCTCTATCACCTGACACTTCCTAAATCCAATTCCTCTCTCTCTATATATATATCTCAAATCTCATTCTCTCCAAATCCACTCCTCTCCTCCCTCCGTCTCTATCTCAACTATTACGGCAACATTCCCTAAGTTAACAAAAAAAAAAAAGTTCAGAAAGACATATGAACTTGCAGAAGATGTGTAAATAAATTACACGCGCATTTTTAATTGATTGATAAGAGAGAAAATCCCCTCCAAAAAAGACCCCAAAAACATACGAAAATAGGTCGACAAAGGAGAAAGATGAAATGAAAGATAGAGGAACGGAATGATGGTGAGTGAAAAGAGAGGTTCATTTAAACGTGTATACTTGGGGGGACAGGGTGGGTTAGTCAAGGTAAAATATGGGAGGTAGGGAGTGACTGAGGTGGTGGGGGAGAGTGGCGAATGGGACAAAAATTGAAATAAGAAGTAGAATTCTGTTAGAATACATCAAAGCGAGCCAGGGTGGTGAAAGAGAGAACATGGAGTGGTGGGGGTGGGGGAAGGAGAGACCCGAACAGCTGTCAAACGAATCCTTATTTCAGGGTCCTCCTGCTCCACAAACGTAATAACTGGAATTATCGAATATAGAAGACAGAGAGAGAGAGAGAGAGAGAGAGAGAGAGAGAGAGAGAGAGAGAGAGAGAGAGAGGTGCTAAGAGTGTAGACGAGAAGTTATTAAAAGTTCTCCTTAACATTAATTTCATTTGGAGACGGAGACGACAACCTGGACGAAAAATACGCGACAATTTTTTTTCTCTCCAAAAAATAAGTAAGATGAAAGGCGTAAACATTGATTTTCGTAAACCGAAGTTGATAGTTGGCTAACTGTTCAGTGCATAGATGAACTTGGAAGCACTCAGAGAGGGCATACCTCTGCCAACGCCTTTGTCAGGAGAGGTGATGCACTGATGTGTCCCTAAATCACTTCTTCCGCTGCCTATTGTCCACCCCCACCACTAAATTTGATTGAAATTCATTGAGGACCTCTGGAGATATTCTGCGGACTATCACGAACGTATGCATAGATGTAGGAGGGGAAAAAAAGGAAAAAAAAAATCTATTATTCGAAAAAAATTCCTGGATCCACTCCAAAATTGAATCCCTTCTTCTTTAGCCCATTGCCCACTCTTCCACCAAATTCCATTGAGGTACAAACAAGACTTTTGGAGATATTTCGTGGATAGACAGACAGACAGACAGATAGATAGAAAGATAGACAGACAGACAGATAGATTGAAAGATGCGACCGAAAACATACTTCGTTGGCAAAGGTAAATAATAAATGAAATGATCGGAGAGAGAGACTTACTTATGTATGTATGTATCTATTTATATATGTGTGTGTGTGTGTGTCTTTGTCTATCTATCTATTCATGTATCCATCTTGCGGGGGGGGGAGAACATAAGGATTTAGGCATTTATGAAAAGTGAACCCGATCAGTCTTAGACTGGAATTACTTCACCGATTCTGTTCTATTAAATTTTACGTTCGTTCTCTCTCTCTCTCTCTATCTATCTATCTATCTATCTATCTATCTATCTATCTATCTATCTATATATATATATATATATATATATATCGATGCTCTTCCAACTCTGGAACGGAGCACTCTGGTGGATGGGGAATAGTGCGTAAGTAAATATATCACTTAAATTAAGTCTTGCTGGCCATCCAGTTCTGCGTAGAGAAGAGATAAAATACCAGCCTCTGGATCTGAAGCGAAGGTTTCGATCCTACCTCGCAGTACTGGATGGATATTGGATAGTCTATAGCCACACTGAAGAGTTGTATTACAACGGAACAGCTGTCTGTGGATGACACAATTATTAATCATTATTATACATATATATATATATATATACATTGAAAAAATAAAATCATTCATTAAACATCACCATATATACTAATCTTAGTAGGTGTCCAAAATCTTATAGGCTTATTTACAAATCATATGGTGATCTTTGCTTCGTATGAATCGGATAAAATAGTTGAGGGTAGATTGATTTCTCCCAATCGGGCAAGGCTTGACTGCCTTAGAAAGCAGCATTCAAAAACCTGTCTTTTAATCTGGCTCGAACATCGACTTCCAGAATCGATGGGAGATACGTGACTTGCTCATCTACTCATCGTAGTTACAAAACTTAGCTTAGTCTGACAAAGTAGTGGGACCTTCAGTGAGGATCGAACTGTCTATACTAGCTTGCTAATCCTCACGCCAGGCCAAGTCTCCAAAAATGTTGTATTGAAAAATCGTCACGTCTCAAGAGACAGCTTCCAATGGAGAATTGACTGCTGGTGTCGAAGTCCCTGTTTCTGTTGCCAGCATCAGCTTAGTGATCCTTCCAAGTCTCAAGTCTGGCCGAGATCTGGACTTTATTCCCACAAGTTTTTTTTATGATCACCCTCTTCGAAGGGTGCAAGTCCAGTGACGAGTTAACTTCATTTGAATCATACAGCATAGAGTGTACAGGATTAGCTGCTGAATGAGAAGGGAAATTTGTCCTGATGAAGAGTTTTTCACACTTTGCCTATATTCGGAAATTGAACCTAAGACCTCTTGCGTGTGATCCAGACGTACTAACCCTTACACTATTCAAACAGACTAATTGTTATATACTATACCGTATTTCCAAATGAATAATCCACTATGAGAGATAATCTTCCCCTGATAGAGTTTCAAATTCAAATGAAAAATGCATCATCCCGTGTATACAAATATGTGTAAAAATTCTTTCTGTAGATAATACGCAGCTTTTTTAGCTCTATATTTTCGGAATAAAGAGGGTTATGCATGATGAAACATCGTAAATAAGAAGTGTCTTGGCATCGATCTTAGGGGCCGCCGAAGGTGATCTGTAAGCGAATCTTTTCTAAAGACCCAATCCAACAGGCCTTGGGTGAAGACATAAGAGAGAACACCCAGAAGGATCAAACTTACGACCAAATGCTATCTTTCCCAGCGCCGTTATTTTCCGACAGGCGCGTTATATTATTATGCAACGTTTGATGCAAAGCAGCAAGAGTTGAGCACCATTTCAGTATCGAACTCCCCAGCAATGGCCTGCAAAATAAGTTAGCTAACCATCACGCTACAATAAGCATCAAAAAGTGTGTGATCAAAAAATTGGATAAATCAGAGGACGGAAAGAAATGTAACCGAACAATTTCATGTATCATCTTTTTCGGCTTATTGAAGGTGTTAGAGGGTTAGGTACGGACGCATAATTGTTAGAAAGACCCACTTCCGGCTCGCCAGGCCTTCTCGAAGCTCCGTTCAGCTCATGGTACCTGGTATTACCTAACAGTCGTACATCTAAGTTCCGACCAGGCTAGCCGTTGCTTAATTTCAGTGATTTTACAAGAATCGGTGTATCTCTTCAATCCTAATCCTTGTGCTAAGTATTTAGCGGAGAGGCATCGAGCACCATTTTAAAGTCTTTCAATATGCCTTTGGTATTTTGAACAACGACCAACCGCATCGGGGAATAGCTATCTACCGCTGGGCAAGGGTGACTAGTAATTGAAGAGTGATGACTTGAAGATGGATATTTTAGTGGGATTTTTTTTAAATTAGGAGGAAGAAATGTACGTGTCACGTGATGCAGTTTTCACGCTTCCGTGACTAATGAAGGAGATCAAGAGAGGAGGAGGATGACATGGTTTTGAAAAGAAAAGGATGAAAGAGTAAGAAAGAGAGGGGGGGAGCAACAGAAACAATGTTTATGGAAATAGAAAGGAAGAGAGGTAATGAGACATAGTGAATGGGACGAGTGTGAGAAAGGGAAAGACAAGGATCTCAAGACGAAGAATGAGAGAGAGAGGTTATACGTTTATATTCCCATAATGATAAAATAACAATTCTTTCGAACTGAATTGAAAACCTTGAATTAATTTGTCATTCTCGCGATGATATCGTATCTTCATACTTCTCATAAGCGACATCCTAGAAATAAAGTCTATTTTGGTCAATTTTCAATACTGTGTTCTAACAGTTGCTTTGAAATTAATTAGATTAAAACTAAAAATAATCCAGCACCCTTGACAATTAGTTGGACCGAATTTTTTTAGTGTATTGCTCTATATTATATGGTTTATGCATTGAGCACTGTTTTATTTTAATTCAATGAAGAAAAATTCAACAACCCTATTTCGTTTGCCAACATTTTTTTATCAAAATCATTCTTAAAGGAAGTAGTATTTGAATCATGGGTAGTTTTTTTTTCAAGAGGTTGTGTGTTGGGTGTCAGTAGGAATGTGAGAGGGAGTGTGTATGTGGAGGAGATGGAAAAAGGGTGTGGTCATATCATAGAAATTTGAATCTTGGATTGATAAAAGATAAAGGAACAATATATCGTTAGTCAAACTGGTAGATGAGGAAATTCTATCTATGTTATGAAATGATTAATGAAGAGGTCCAGAAAGTGGACAAAACGTCTAAATAAAGTTTCAAACAAAACTTCCATTATTACCACTTATCTATCTATCTATCTCTCTCTCTATCTATCTATCTATCTATCTATATATATATATATATATATATATATATATATATATATATATATATATATCACATATATATATTTATAAGTAATTGCGTTATTTTCTTAATATTTTCTTAATGTTTATTTATTAAATTTTGTTTGAACTGACATCCCGTTTTTACACTGCGAATATACCAGCTGGCGTAGAGACAGCGTAAATAGAACAAATAATTGGAGAAATGGACTGCTGCTGGAATCGAACCCGTGCCAAATACTGAATATAATTATACAGAGTATAAGATTATTGTTAATTTTCTGAATTTCGTGAAAATGAAAAGGGTTTTGTGAGTGTATAAGCAGGTGGAATCTAAAGACAATAAAAACCACCCATCACCCCTCCCCTCTCCAAACACTATCATCCGCAAAATTTAATAATTTTCTCCATTCGACGTTTGACAACGAGAGTAAACAGTGTTTCGAAACATAACGGAAATAAATAAAATCCATTTCCCAAACTTTTGTGTTTCCACATTGTCTGTTAAATTCATCATTTTGTCTGTTAAATCGCATCCATTTCTGCATTATATATATATATATATATATATATATATATATATATATATATATATATATATATATATATATATATATATATATATATATATATATATATATATATATATATACACATATATATATATATATATATATATATATATATATATATATAATGTATGTGTGTGTGTGTGCGTGTGTGTGTGTGTGTGTGTAATACCAAATTTAAACTAGCTGTTGTTGTTATCAGTAAAGCAAGTGATTGATTACATCCAGTGACTTGGAATAGATTTGCATAGGGAAGTTGGTTAACTACAGTGTGTTGCCATTGATATCTGAGACCCAGCCGTACAAGATGCATACCTTAAGGATATAAGTATGACAACGTCATACACGGCGAAATACGGACGTGCAAACAGACAAAGTGAGATAGGGATGGAGGTGGGGGGGGGGAGGAGAGATAAGGTCGAATGGGTTGAACAGATTTAGGACCCGCATAAGGTGATCGTAGATTTGCACGGGATTGGTTCGCAGGAGGCTCTCAAAGAACCATGTCTGTAATTGTAGAGCGCGTCGAAAATATGTCTAGCCGTTCGGCTGGAAGCTTCTTGGAGTTCGCTTGAGAACACAGCCACTGGAAATAACTTCTCTGCTAGAAATGAAGCAGCTTAGCGCGTGACCATTTTCAGTTTGGTCAGAATAAGGAATTCGGTAAGGAAGGTGGCAGGAGTAAGATGGAAGGGGTTGGTCAAGTAGCGCAAAGAAGGAGAAGAAAGGGAAGAGAACGGTGTTAGAGAGGGTCGAAAATATTGGTTTTGAAGGGGAAAGAAGGAAGGGAAGTGATTGAAATAGAAGTGGAGGGAGTTGGTAGGGATTGCCAGTGTATGAGGCGATGGAAGTAGGGGGAAAACTAAGACGTAACTAGAGATAAAGGTGTGAGGGCGAGAAGGAAAGAAAGTGACGGAGAAATAGAGAGAATGACAGACGGTTTGGATCGATGAGAAAGAGAAAGACTAATGGTGAAGCAATAAATAGGTAGATCTATCTATCTATCTATCTATCTATCTATCTATCTATCTATCTATCTATCTATCTATCTCATTCTCTTCATATCTATCCTTCTATCTATCTACCTATCCATCTATCTATCTATCTATCTATCTACCTACCTATCCATCCATCTATCTATCTATCTATCTATCTATCTATCTATCTATCTATCAGTCTTACTTTATTCATGCCTGCCAGTCCGTTTATCTGTCAGTCTGTCCAACTATCTACTTGTCTGTCTATCTCATTCTCTTCATATCCATCAATCCATCTATCTATCTATCTATCTATCTATCTAACTATCGATCTATCTATCTATTTATCTATCACAGCTTCTTCTTATCTGTAAACCTTTATCTTTCTATGTGTAATGAATGTTTTGAACGCAAGTTTTCTTTCAAACAAGTTTTATTGAACATGGCGGATAGGTTTTGTCGAATCAACGTTTTTTATTCCAATAAACATCTAAAAAAAACTTTATGTCGTGTTTAATATATATCTAAATCAATAGATAGACTTTTGCAGATAAAAAAAAATCTATGTTGGAAAGGTAAATGAATAGATAGTGTGAGTGAGTATGTGTGTTTACGAAAAGTGAAGAGAGAGAAAGAGTGGACGAAAGAGAGATAAGTGTGTGTGTGTGTGTGCTTACGAAAAGTGAATAGAGAGAAAGAGTGTGCGAAAGAGAGATAGAGAGAGAGAAAGCGAGAGAGAGAGAGAGAGAGAGAGAGATCGAAAGACAGAGGATTACGTTTGATGAGACTTAAAGAGATCTGGAAAATATAAGAAATAAGATGAAAGAAAAAGCAAAGAATTAGTAATGATTGACAATGCTCCAGCTAAAGAACCCTGACAACTTAAGAGTATTACAACAGGGTGTAAAAGTAACAGAAATAAGATGAAGGATATCCAAGTCGAAAATAGATAATGATTGACAATACTTCATCGGAATAATTCAGACAACATATGATTATTACAACTCGGTGATACTAGTAATAATTATTATAATAATAATTATTGTAAAAATTTATTATAATCGGCATTCCTTCATCTCAGAAATTTCAAGATTAAAATCGCCAGATTTTTTAGACGTTGTGTTTTGCATACGTATATATATATATATATATATATATATATATATATATATTCGTTCAGACCTCTTTGTTGTTTCGTTCAGTCGCAGCGTTTCGACTGTGCATCCCTCAAGTTGGACGCACCAACCTTTATGGAATGAATTAAAAATAATAAACGGGGATTAGCCGTGGATAATAAGAGGGTTGAAGGGAGCTGCATACATACTAGTTTCAGATAATTCGATAAGCAGATCAAGCATAAACATTAATAGCATGCGGTAGTCTCTACTCACAAGATGATAAACGATAAATTTATCATTTCGAAAATATAAGCCGAGAGTTGGGCTGCTGTAAACGTTGATCGGTTTCAGTATCGGGTCATAGGTCGATTGCAAAGGTCAGAAGGAGACAATCTCTGGAATACACAGGCATAGACACCAAATATGAATTGGATGAGAGGAGAATCGCGGATCCTCTCGGAGCAAGACTCTAGAATACAATGGGACCCGGGAAAAGCCGGAGAGTCTGCAGCCCAGTTATTGTAATGAAACAAATTAACAAAGACGGGGAAATTAGCTCGAACCAACTAGTATAAAACAGCACACAGAGAGCGCATACCTGCACCAATGTCAAAGGAACTCATTGTGAATTGATCCGCCCCATACATAATTGTTCCCCCCCCCAGAGCCCATTGCTCACACTTCTATGATAGAAATTCATTGCGAACTTTTCGAGATATCGTGTGAACAGATATGAAATTTGGGCGATATTATGTGATGCGGACATATAGCTACGAGGTAGGAGATGTAATTTTGCATGAACCCACATCAAAATTTAATCACTTCTTTCAAAGTCTATTGTCTACTCTTCCACTAAATTTCGTGGACGTTCACTCAGAACTTTTGGATATATTGTGTGGACCATCATGGTTTGTCGGAGGTACTGATACAAACTTTTGTATTTTGAAGACGGTTCGGTATTCTTTAAAAATGTTTTCTGATATTCATGGTATGATAGCTTTGTATGTTTTAGAGATAAAAATCGTTAGGATTTCGGCATCGTTGATTTAGTTTATTTGAAAGAGTAAAGAAAAAAACGATAAAGGTTATGATCATTGGATCGTAAAGCAATAAGGAGCGAATCGAAAACCAGAGACGCGTTCTGACAATCAAAGAAAACGGAAGCCCTTTTCGATACTCTAAGAAAACAACATTTTTGAACGGATGTTGGATAAAAAAAAAAGAAAAAAATAGCGGCTTTTTAAAGTCAATATAAAAGATACATTAGCTAGAATTGTCGTACTTTTCTCGCTATTGGGAACAGTTGGTTGATTTGTGAAGTATCGGGTACTTCTTGGAGTGCCACCACATGTACGTGTGAAAACAAATACATGAACAGTTCTATGGGTAGCGTTCAACGTAAGATAGACCTCAATCTCGACCTCGAGGGATAGCCACAACGATATTGAGGACCGGAAACTGTAGAAATATCTTCGAATGATTCTAAGGAGAAGAATCCGGGAACCCATCCCGGAATGTAGTCTGGCGGAGTCTTTTGGAAAAGCGAATACGTACTGTAGATGACCCAGGTATTCTGTTTCCCCAGTTCAATCTCATGGTCCCTAAGGGTGGGGCTCGTTGAACATAACACGAGAGAGAGAGCAGTCTGATTTGAAAACCACTTAAGCTTGAGGAAGGGATTGTGCTCATTCGGAAGTTCGTAAGTGCAAACTGCTGATGCATCAAATCACAGAAAACGATACGTGCTGAGAATGATCATAGCTGAGGGGGGGTGACTTTATATATCTGAAAGGGAAAGGCAACGATATGCCTTATATATATATATGTATATATATATATATATATATATATATATATATATATATATGTATATATGCATTTGTGTGTCTATGTATGTGGGCTATTGGTTCACATTAGTACATACGTCTATATTTTTCTGTAACCGTGTATATTGTTTGAGTGCTTCTGGGTTAATGGTTGATATTAGTGTATAGTTACTGTTACAAAGTGTGTGTGTGTGTGTGTGTGTGTGTGTGTGTATATATATATATATATATATATATATATATATATATACCATGTCTAGACCATTAATATAAACATTTACAGATAAATAAACCTTAGTTCCATACACTTTACTCCCGAGTCTGTCTCACTCTCTACAGTTCATATTATGCATATATATATATATATATATATATATATATATATATATATATATATATATATATGTGTGTGTGTGTGTGTGTGTGTGTGTGTGTGTGTGTTCGTGTGTGTGTGTGTGTGTGTGTGTGTGTGTGTGTGTGTGTGTGTGTGAAACGTGGGTTTGTCAGCAAAAACATAATTACCTACAATGGAAGAAATCTCTGTGTGTTTCTCTGTGTGCGTGTCTCTTGTAATCTCGTTCGCCGCGATTACCCGACAACTGACTATTACACGTAGCTAACATTCAAAAGATATTAGTACAGTATCGACTTTGAAGGTTTTTTTTTTCTTTTCGGCTCACTGGTTGTCGAGAAATCTAATAAATATAAATGAAAAAAAAAAAAAAGAAAAAAAGATTATGATCTTTCTCCAGTGTTTCTATGAATGATCCCCTTTGACTTCCCCTCTTTAGAATTCAGGATCTAAATTCTGATATTAGATATCTAGATAGGCAACACCGAAGAAAAGTAACAGA
>OY735219.1:2915172-2972672 GCA_963457665.1 Thysanoteuthis rhombus | reverse complement strand
AAGAAATTGCTCGTATCTCACTTTTCGTTAACCTGCTGTTCATTGACGTCTCTTTTGTCATTTCGGCTGAAGAAACGTCAATTTTTAATCTGAGCACAATCATTCTTCCATCCAACCCTCTCTGATCCGAGGCGTCATCTTTGATTTGTGGTCGACCTATTCATTTAAAAAAAAGTTTTTGATGGTTTTTGATGAAGTGAATTCAGTGTTATTATTTTATGACAAGACTCACTTTATCTTTTTGTTTATACGACCAAATCATTTTGGATACATTGGCTCTCGTATGGTCACCGAAGTTGAGCGACGTCCAGTTTAATCATTACCAAGATGAGTGATTGTTTGAGAATACTAGGGGCCGCTTGCAGCAGCAAGATAGTTCTGCAGAAGTCTTAACCTTTGCTCCGTCGCCGGTAAACGGAACATCTTGCCAAGCTAGGACCGGACTGCGCATATGGTCTGTTTCTGACACATATGCTACTATTCCATGGTGGAGATGTGAAAGTGTGCTCACCTTTGAGCTGCTATACTCGATTTGAGTGGTAGTGATCATCATCATCGTCATCATCATCATTGCTCTTAATCCCGTATGACAAATACAATATAATTATTGTCGTACTAGTTAATCACCGTGAAAATGGTTCACGGATTCATTTGAATTTCTAAAGTCGTTTGTTCTGAAGAGTCCAAATGTTGGGCATTGTCCATTGTTATGGACGGAGAAACAAAGAGGAAAAATCACACAATTCATTATATAAGTACATGTGTATACATGATTAAAATATTTTTTTGTATTGGATCACTCATAATAAATATGTGCGTCATAGCAATTAACCTGTCCTGTTTTTTAATACTCCTGAAATAGGACTATGATAAAACAGCTGATGAACTCCACAATGAAGAATAAAATTACAAATATAAATACCAATATAACTAAATTACATGTAGCAAGGTCATAGAAGTAGTTATGGGATAACACGTTGAAAAGACACTAATCGGGTTTTATATCACTTGCGTGGTTACTTAGGGACAATAGAAAATTTGACTAATAAAATTTTCCTTTTCAACATTAAGAATAGGAAGTTTACATGACTATATATATATATATATATATATATATATATATATATATGATTTGTACGTGTGTTTTTGTGAGTGGCCCCACACTCGCTTGCACTCTCTCTCTCCCTCTCTCTCGCACACACACACATACACACACATATGATTTCGCATTTTTCCTATATCTACTACTGTTCATGAGGTTGTTTTTGATATAATCTGAAAAGATTTCAAGTAGACCCTTAAACAACCTGCAATGAGCGTTGCCGAACCCGTCTCTGTTGAAGAAATCGCTTATTTGCAACTCGACCCCCCCCCCTTCATGACTCATGAACTTCGCTACGTGTTCACTGATAAGATTGACTTATAATCTGCTCGTCATTAATTTTCCCCAACTTGGAAATCTGTAACCGATCTGATTAGTCACCCAAAAGAAACCGTCGGGTGACGAATCTCTTTTGGCAACATGCCGTGTTAGTGGTAATCAATGATTAAATTACTTTCTCCACCTTTTATTGGGCAGTGATCACTAAAAGAAGTCCGAAAAACAAGCGTGAACGCTGCCGAACACAAAACTAAGAGACTAATTTAACATGAGCTTGCATTGCAAACCGAACCCTCCCCGTAAGACCTACTTTGGAATGACATTAAATTATTTTTTTCTGGACATTATAAAGAGTAAATATTTAAATTTTCATTCCTTTTACTCCATTGGTGTGGCCTGTAGGTACAATACCTACATACATAGCCAGCCAGACCAGCTTGAAAAATTGAAAAAGCCTCAGCTGAAACATGGAACCTAACCAAGAGACAGACCTGCAAATTGAGAACCATCCAACGTGCGCATGAGAGAATCATGCTCAACCTTACATGGAGAGATCACAAGTCAGCACAGTATATAAAGAAGGAAACGGGTGTCAGTAATATCATAGAAACTATTAAAAAACTTAAATGGCAATGGGCTGGCCATATTGCAAGAATTAAAGACAACTGATGGACATCACATCTCACAACATGGATCTCCAGAGATCACATGCGAAACCGAGGCTGACAGAACATAAGATGGAGAGGTGAATTAGACATATTCAAGAAATACTGGCTCTGCGACGCCCACGATAGAGAATTGTGGCGAATCCCGAGGAAGGTCTATGTCCAACGACGGACGTTAAAAGACTGATGACGATGATGAGGATGATGATGATGATGATGATTTTGACAGTTCGATTGCCAGTTTCCGTTGACGGTTTCTAACATCTAAATTGGCAGCATTGGACTCCCAGATTCGTAGAATTAATTAACAACAACAACAACAACAACAACAAATCTAAATTGGCGACGCTGGACTCACGTATTCAAAAAAAAAATAAATAAATAAAGGAAACTAAAAAAATCCACCTTGGCAGCACTGATTTTAGTCGGTTCTCTCATTCGGTTTATCTTTCGTAATGGATCATAAATCTTCAGAAATTTCCAAACATCAAGAAAGAACCGTTTCCACAGAACGGCAACATCTGGCAATCGGACCGAGAACATAATCACTTTTAGCGAGATAAATATGAAATGATAATCTTTGAAAGTATTCCTTACCAACTCCGGCAGCGAAGGAGATTAGCAAATCCGAATTTGATGAGCTACAGTATAATCTCACTCTTAAAGGCGTGGGATCATTTTAATCACAGCATGAGGTGGGGAACTACATCGGATGTAGAGACGTTAAGCTGGACTACCTCCAGCCTGGCCCACGCGATCCCCAGGATAAAGTTACCCAGATGTAAATCTTTCTAGAACGATAAAGACCTATCTACAGACGTGTCACTTGGCAAGCTCAGATTATGAACCAAAAAAGAAAAAAGAAAAAAAAAAATGAAAGAAATATTGGCTTCTTTTTCTTTTTTTACTCTTTTCTGGTCCAACCACGGAAAGGAAAAACCTCCTTGAACGGTTCTAAGTGACTGGTCGCATATGCACTTGGATTTCCCTGGGCGATGAGGTGGCCAGTCAACTGTCACAAGCGTGAAGTGAGATTTTGACGGTTGCAAGCGCATAGACTTGCAAAGGACTTGTCTGCAGAACACTAGCTACCGATGAGATTAAAAGCTCTATCATACGACTAAATCACGTTAAATACATGGGTTCTCGTACCATCATCGAAGTTGAGCAACCCAAGTGGGTGACCGCTTCAGAATGCCAAGCGCCGTATGCAGCAATGAGATTGATCTGTGGCTGCCTCAGCCTATGCTCTGTCGCCGATCAACAGAACATCTTGCCAAGATAGGACCAGGCTGTACACCCAGTCTTTTATGGTGCACATTCTCCTCCATAGGGGGCACATGACAGTATAGTGCTGCCATACTCATATCGAGTGGTAGAGATCACATTACATCAATACCTCTATCTAACAAGCATATTGAATGAACACATATTTGATCGAAATATAGGTGAATGAGAAACTAAGATATAAATGAAAAGATCAGGTAGAGGTGAAAGCTATGGCTGGGCAGTTACGGTAGTCATTGGGAAGAAGGTCAGTCCAGTACTTAATCAGTCAACATCTTCTCTGTTAGCCTTCATGACATGCCAGTGATGAGACACTTTCGTCAAGATTTCTGGCGTTGAGACCAAGCGCGAAGAAGAATGAATTTATGTCTTTTTAAGGGACCTTAGCCCAAATTCGAAACTGGATCGCTGATTTCATTTTCCATGTTCATAATCGTAAAGTCCCCACTTTCAATGGCTTGATAATTATCCGTTGGATATACGTGGGGTTCACTTAGTAGTGAGAAACAATAGCATGAGCTTGAGTACGGCGTGGTCATCGTATTCACAATGATAGAATGGGCAGATTAATCTAAAATCGCTGTTGAAAGGGAAAATGTTTCAGACCGTACTCAAGATTAAGGAGAACACGATGAGGCAGCTGACGGCGATCCCGATATAAGGCCTTGCAGATTATTTCGAAAAGCTGAAAGGGTACTGCGATATGAGTGAGTTACCAAGCAGAGTGATTTTAAAAAGGGCTTAGGTGTCTTGGCCTAGGTAGGCTGTTCTTCCGTTAATAATGAATGTATGGATACTTTCCAGACAGACCTGGTATATTTCTATGCTATGTCTGTTTGTCAAGTGTCCTGCGGCAAATATCCATTCATGTGGCTTTCAAGTTGAGACGGGTAGATCAGGGAGTCAATAGCAAGCCATCATTGAACGGATGTTTGCTGCAGTTACCCTGGGGACATAGTCAGGAGGTTGAGTGAAATCGAACGGGTGGAGGCTCAGGTCGATGGGTAGATCTATATATTATATAGAGGTATAGATCAGTAGACAGAGAAACTTATCGGCAAGATATTTGGAATGATGACGATTATTATGCATTCTTGCTTATATATATATATATATATATATATATAGATAGATAGATAGATAGATAGATAGATAGATAGATAGATACTAGTTTATTTTGATCAATGCAATAAATTAATTCCAAAACTTTCTGTACTCCTCAAAATTGTATTGTTCATTGTCTCATCATAATTTAATAAGTTTTCTAGCTTATACTTAATTATATTCATTAGTACAGTAATATCCTAACCTTACTAATCAAATCTGCTCTATTGCATCTCTCTCACTCTCTCTCTCTATATATATTACAGAGAGAGAGAGAGAGAGAGAGAGAGAGAGAGAGAGAGAGAGAGAGAGAGAAAGATAAAATAGCCAACTCTAGTCCTATGTTGATAACTCAAAAAATATGCTTGCGTTATTTTGACTGCCAGAAAGCACTAAATAAAAACAAACAAAGAAAAAAAAACACACCAAAAAATTGCTAAAACATGCCAAATAAATGCTAAGAATGGTCCAAAAGATGGACAAAAAATGGCAAACAATCGCTAAACTGTTTAAGCACAGCCAAGAAACGAAACGCGCTAAAATTGTCGCGAAAAGCGCTAGATTAGCAACACTGTCAACGACAAAAGCCACTCGAGAAATTGGAAGCCTCAAACAAGATAAAAATTTGTCTTTCGGTGGAAAAAGGCGAAGTTCTTGAGATAACGCTAAAACTCGAATAGAATGCTTCTCATTTCATTCATTTTCAGCCAGACAAGAAAATTATCCTCTTTCTTTTAAGATATATATATATATATATATATATATATATATATATATATATATATATATATATATATATATATATATATATATATATATATATATATATATATATATATATATACACACACATTGCTTATGGCTTCCCTACTGGAAAAGATTGCAAATAATTTGCAATATAAAGTATTCATTATCGAAATGCAGATTGTCAGTGATTAGAAATTACAGTAAACAGCACTGTTATATATATATACATACATACGTGACAGTAATGCATTGAAGAATGGACATATTTGGTCCGACAGAATTATTTACAATTTGCATCATATTATATTGAAATTTATTTGTAATCATCTCCCGTCGCCACACAGATTATACATCACTCAATTTAGACAATGCAAGTAGAATAAACAGTTATAGAAAATGGGACTCTTGCAGGAATCGAACTTGCCACCGATAGGTTAGCTGCATCAACGTAGAGATGCTCTTACCATTGAGCTAAGAAGCCTGCCGCTAATGCCGCAGCCAAATAACTTCTTTCAACCCAACTTCTCATCTCATTTATTCTCGGTCTTTTCGTCTCTTCCAACGCCACAGTTACGTATTAAGGAATTGACGTATTTGGTCCGATAGAATGAATTACATATTAACCTTTTTATGTGTACACCACTTGTCCTGATTCCTGACCTCTGACTATCCCTTCCTTCCTCATTCCACCATGCATAACGGACGAATCGAGAACTGATGATTGTTAAAACACATTTTACGCCTAGTATTTTCTTGTTATAGCAATGGGAAGATGCCTTCATGTTTTCTCACTCTGAGACAAGCCAGCAGCGAGATAGCAAAAGAAATAAACACACAATTGATATATAACTAAGCAAATAAACAAGATATATTTGAAAATAAAAATAAACTATCACAGCTAAACCCCTTTTTTCTTGTTTGGTATTTTATCGTTGATTTATTTTCTTTTTCTCATGTCCAGGCGCTGTACACACGACCAAGCTGAAGCAAGATCAATTCCCCAAAGCCCTTACTGACGTGACGTCCATCTCAATGTAGAGATAAATGACGTTACTGATACGACAGACAACTAACGCCACCGGACAACTTCGAGTCGAAGTGACGTAGGAACAATTTCGTTTTCCCTCTGTTTTCTGACCTTTGCAGGACACAGAATGTCCTTCCACCTCCTTGTGACGGCCATGGGCATAAAGGGGAGACAAGCACAGCCCTACTCATTTCAATGAATTTGCATGAAGTATTTAATCTAATAATCGTGAGAGACACAAGTTATTAGAAGGAGAAAAATAATTGTCGAGGTTGACGTAACATGATATTAAATCGAATCAACACGGGAATATTTTCTTTAAAAAATGTATAATAATATTTTCATCGTCGAATGCATTAATAAAAGATGAAATGATATAACAATACCAATAAAAATATATTACGCTAGTAACCAATATTGATTTATCGATTGCTGTTGGGTTATTCGTTGTATGCAAGGATCAGGGAACGACTGGCTGTTTTTCAAAGTATAAATCAGCTCGCACACAGTGAGTCCACTCTTTAAAGGCTCGGTGTCATTCCTTTGTAGCTCAATGTGCTGAGACCACCAAGGCGACTCCCAAAGTTTTTTTTTCCCAGAGAAGCCCATCTTAAACAGACTGTCTTACAGTACTAAGGCAGAAGTATCGGAATTTTGAAAAGTGTCCTTTCTTTAAAGGCAATATGCTCGCAGACCTCTATTCTTAACCTTTAGGTTTTAGAGTAATCGATGAACTGCAATAATAAGCGACTTTTGACAATTAAAAATTACTTTTATTTAGTATTGATTGCATTTATTCAAATTCTTAAATATGGTTCAGGTTTGTGTAGAACAGTTAAGTCTTCCATAGCTGAGAGATGAATGTTGTTTCTCTGCCAAGGATCAGAAGGAACACTGCTACAGGCCAATGACTTATTTTACGAGCCCCTATGGGTCTTTTGCCCCCAGTTTCGAAACCGTTGGGATAAGAGGCTCTATCTTCCCAGCAATTCTACCTATAACCTGGAACCAAGAGATGGATTCATGCTTTTTACAAATGTATCTCTGCAAAGTGAAAACAAACTGCCTCAGCCGATTCCATTTTCCGTACCGTTAACTGTTAGGCCACATCGGTTATAAATATCAATTAATGATCAATGTAGACATTGCAACAGCTACATTTTATATAAAGAAGTATTTTTTCGATTTTAGATGAGATCGGAATGTGACATTATATCGAGCTCAAAGTAGGAACCCACACGTGTGGTCTGGTGACAAAAAATGTCCAGTTCACACGGCACTTCCCCTTGGGACGACTCTGATATGAGGAATTGACCATGAACTAATCCCCTAAATCTAGTGACCCTCAGGAACTGGACATTGTTCTTTGGGGGGGGGGGGGCAACAGGGAAATCCTATGCCAAGTAAGTTTTTATGGAGAAGTATTCAACAAGTGAGAATTCTGACATTTCCAATATTCGACTTTGACTAAATTTCTTCAATGTTTGCCTCTGGTTGAAGCCGATATTTTAATGTTCAGATTTAGTCACCCTCGGAGCAATGGCTCAACTATATTGGGCTCAACTTCCAATTTTTGTATCTTGACCTATAATAAAAGGGAAAATTTAGTGATGCATAAAACTATATAGCGGTATAAGCTCACCCTGGCGTTAATTTTCCGATCACTTTTCATTTCTTACGTTTGTTTCTTCCTTACTTTCTTCCTTCATTCCTTTCTTTCTTCTCCCCACATTTTGTCTATCGTCATTTATATTCACCACTCGATTCATTTTGGGCTCTTTTGAATAAAGCACATCAGACCACAAGAAATCATTTCACATTAAATGGGCGACACTTCTTTCAACTGGACGTAACATCCTTGTCGGATGTTTACCAATTGTTGATATGAAACAAGCAAATACATTCAACGCATTCAAATTTCCCCTGTGACTTTCCGTCTTTCCCGATTCAGCGAGCATTGACTGATCCCCATTCAGTCAGAGAAACCGAGTGTAAAAACGTCCCGGTAAAATGTACGGTGGATCCCATACAATGCGGTAAACGTTATGATCTGCTTGCACGCTTGGAGAGTCGAACAACTTAAGGTACTCCACGTGCTGTGGGTGGGCAAATAACTCCCTCAGCAAATCGGAGAAAGACTGAAGTATTTAAGAAGGTCAATTGCTGCATAGACACTTTTCTATGCTTAACGGTGTCTGGTACAAAGACACTAAATAAGTAAGTAGTAATAAAAATTTTGTAATGATCGGACTCACTAGAAATGGACACCGAGATTAGCCACAATTCTGTGGTTGATTGTTGCGCAGGTATTTATGAAGCTTTGCTCAATTCGAAACGAAGACAAAAATATTAATCTCTTTATCAATCTAGGTCATTTGTTTCCTATCTACCAATCTATCACAGTCTTTCATATCTCAGACCTCGCCTCCATCTATCTATCTCACTTCTTTTCTATTCATCTCCTGGTCTATCTCTGACGTCGCTCTTATCTATCATTATATCTATCCATCTATCTCATTTCTTTTCTTCCTACATACGTGTCTATCTCAGTCCTTTCAAATCTCTCACGTCATTTCTATGCATCTATCTATCTCATTCCTTTTCTATTTATCAACCAGTCTATTCCAGTCCTTACATATCTCTCACGTCGCTTGTATCTATCGATCTATCTATCTGCTTTGTGGCTGGAATATTCTAGTTTTTACTTCCAATTCCAGTTACATGAGTTTGAGATCAGGAAAAACCCACAGCACTGAATACTGATATCCAATGCAGACCGGCAGATGCATACGAGTTTAAATATTAGCGTAACGGTTTTTCCCAACTTAACACCCAATCATTGCAGCAACAAATACTTCTGTGCACCGGTAAAAAAAATCACAAATATCTACACGGTAGAACTATCTATTTACCTTCCTGTCCAAAAGTTATGCTTTTGTACTGTACAACTAACGGTAGTGCTAGAAAACCTAACCCGTACTCTTCTCCAACCTTCTCCAGCTCCCGGGTTCGACGGCCATCCTGCTGCCTCGTCCGTGAGACATTCTCTGATTGGAAATCTTGCCAATTGCAGAAAATTCTTGGCTCCATTCCAAGAGGGACGGATCAGCGAGTACAGGACAGTTAAAACATTGCGGTCGGAAATCACGTGACTGTCGGGAGGATTCGGAGGGAAGGGTCCCCCTCATTATCATAATTACTTTTTGCAGAAAAGAGTGGGTAATGGTCACCTAGGCAATTGAAAAGAACGAGTGCGGGAAAAGTGAAAAAGCAAAGTGTCCTTCCCTTAAGGGTCAGCTTCCATGGGAGTATAAACGGCCAGTAGCGAGGTCGCAGTTTCCTTTTGCGAGCGTCAGTTAAGTGGTCCCAGCAAGATTCAAGTCTGGTCGAGACCAGGATTTTATTCTTTCAAGATTTTATGACCAAGCCCTTGACAGAACGCAAGTCCACTGCAGGGATACCTCTAACACAATCACAAAGCTTAGAGTAGTGTACCCAATTAGTTGCTATTGTTCTAATGGAGAGTTTTCGACACTCTCTGCTCATCAAGGGAATGGAACCCAATGTGAGGTTGATGTGCCAACCATTACACCACCGAGCGGACAGCAAGACCTTAGATCACATCATAAATGAATTCAGTAAACAGGATCAAATAGGATACGATAGGATGGAGGCAGTCATGCATTGGGAACAGTGCAAAGGACTTTGGCTCGACCATGTAAACAAATTTAGATGCTCTCAAGAAAAATAAAAATTGGAATATACTCTGGGACTTTGAAATCTAGACTGACCAACCCAGCCATCGAGAGGAGTAGATCTGGCGAATGAGATGAAAGAAAAGGGAATCTAACATATCCTGGAACTGGCTATACCAACAGACTACAAGTTAAGGAAGAAATAGAACGGAAAAACAATATAAACCAACATCCTGAGGAAAATTATGAATCATAAATCGTAAATTAAGAAGTGGTGGTGGTAAAATTAAATTACCTTAATCAAAATATTACCAGCAGGGTTTGAACCATGAATTCATGATTGAAAAAAAAAAAAGCAATAATTTCTCTTTCGGTCTGGTTAGTCACTCGATGGAAACCGTCATGAATTTATGATTTTAAAAAAGCAATTATTTCTTTTTAGGTCTGGTTAGTCACTAAAATAGAAACGGTCATGTAACCAGTGGCTATAAGCAGCATGTCATGTTAGGGGTGATCTAGTGAACAAATTTAAAAAAGGGTGATCAATGAATCAGTTAATTCTCATGTTCTCTTTAGGGCTGGGATCATTAAAAAAAATGTCTAAATCAAAAGAATATTTTTAAAAAATCCAGTGACCAATTCAGCATAAACTTACATTTTAAATAGAACCCTCCCACTATAAATAAGAGAGGATTTTTCAAAAAAACAAAAAAAAAAAATGTTTCCCCTACTCATTGAGGAACAATTTCAGCTTCTCATGAACGGTTAGGGCCGTTGTGAAGTCTGGATACATTGAAAAGTTCAAACTTTAGAACATATGAATAAGCTGAACCCAGTGAGTGAAGTAACTCAATATTTGTACATTTAAACATCTCTCCGTTGCTTTTTGATATTCTATTTTCATTCAGTTTCTAGCTAACGTGTGGCGTTGACAGAGGTATGCCCCCTCTCAGTGCTTCTTAGTAATTGGTAGGTTTTTGTATGAAATTAGAATTGATCGAAGCAGTTTTTTTATGCTATGAGTTGCTTGAATGTATCATCGTTCTTCGTTTATGTCAAAGGGTCTCAACTTTTTCGACGTCACCGCCCACTTTCACATGGACGATTTCCATACACCTACGTAATAAATATTGAAAAAGTTTTTTAAAAAATTAATTATTGAAATCACTAAAGATGAGGAGCCTGAAAAGTAGTTACATTAATGTTTGGCATACTCATACCGTTTTTAGATATGATCGATGCGATCTCTGTGGTGGGTCGCAGTTAATGCAGACACCTCGAGTTTACATAATGTAAATCAATAATAGAAAATAATGCAGTTGACTCATTTCTTATTAATAATTACAGACTTTGAGACTCAAAATCCTGTATCGGCTGCCAAAATTTCAAAATGCCATAATTTTCTACATAGTTGGCTGCCGCCCACCTAAGAGTTGAAATCGCCGACTGGTGGGCAATATCGCCAAGGTTGAGAAACCCTGCCTCATACCCTCATCGAGGATGTCGCAGGGTTAGGTGCACACAGGTTATTGTAAGATTACTTCCAGCTTGCCTCGCCAGTCGTAGCTTCGGCTTACGGCACGTGGTATTACCCGATCGCCACCCTTGTAAGTACTAAGTAGGCTCTACGTTGCCTAACTTTCGAGAACAGGTGATCTTAAATGAATCGATGTTTGCTACGTGATTTTTTGCCGTAACTTTTCAACCTCAGGGAGTGATTGCTCAATCTTTGTGCTTGTGTTGAGTGCTCACCGGAAAGGCATTGAGTACCATTTTAAAAGTCTTTGGTGTAAGCTGGCAGCACTAGCGGCCTGAACGGTTGGGCAATCTGGTTGTACCCGAGGGCCTAAAATACCAAGAGGACGAAGTAGCTAAACAAACAAAACTCGGATTGGGATCGCACATGTCTGTGCGGGTTAAAGGGCCAATAACTTTTTTGTCCAGGGTCCCAGGTGATTGTCAGTCCGCCCCTGTTGGCTGGTGGTGGATTGAACCATGCCGATACTGAAATTGAGCTCTCTACCACTGGGCTACTATCAGTCTTTTGGTAGGTTTTTGTATTAAATCAGAATTTGTCGAGTCAGTTTCTAAGCTCTGTGTTGTTGTCATGATTAATGGGCAAGTGTCAGGACTGATCGCGGAACGCATGTAATTCTTCCTGCGAATGGACAAGCGGTCGGCTCCATGTGACACATAATTACTGAGCTATCACCCCGAGAGATCTCTCGGCTCACCCCCAATACACCCGGTACATCAATCCATCGAGCGATCGGGTGAGCGGGGTAACGGTGGACAAAGGACTTATCACAAGGTATAGAGCGAAACGGAATCATCGCTGACAGTACTTTATCCAATACCTACTTTATTAATAATTTTTTAAGTCATCTGTCTCTCCCAGCCCGTACTCTCTCTCTCTCTCTCTATATATATATATATATATAGGGAGAGAGAGAGAGAGAGAGAGAGGGGCAGGGGTTCATAAATCTACAACATTATGATTTAATAAAAAAAGGATATATTTTACACAACTAATATTTTTCAAAATACTATCCCCAATTTGGAATGCACTTAAACCAGTTGTGAATATTAGTTGCGTTGGTCGAACATCATAAAGTGAAAAATTTCAAATGAAAATTCAGCAAAGCTATCAGTCAATCCATAAACATGCTCGGTGGCTAAGGTATTTGGGTTTGATGTTTGATGTCGATCTACCTTTCACGGATAGATGTGATATAAAACGATTAGGAACCAGAAAAAAAGTGAGCGAGATGAGAAGTGGGGAAAAAGAGGATGTGAAGAAGGAGAGACTAAGAGTGAGAAGATAGGATGAAAACAAAAATCAAAACAAATAAAAAGGGGAAAAATATCTGAACATACATAGACAGAGACGGGGAAACGATGGTGACGAAAGAAAGATTTATAGAGACAGGCCTGTTGGCTGGATATCAAGAGATAATGGGCGAAATACTGTTGGCTGGTAGAGGCAGGAAGGCATTAAGCGAGCGACACATTAATATTAAGGAGAGATAGAGTGAAAGAAAGGTAAGAGAGAGGATTCAGTTGAAAATATTTCTTTATTCCTATTTAGCATTTGAAACTTATCCGTCTTTGTGTACCACTTAGTTCAGAGATGGGCAACCACAGGTCCGCGGGTCCGATTTGACCTATGGCAATATTTTTTGCAGCCCACGCTCAGTCGAGGCATATATTAAAAATTTTATACAATTTCTCTTAAAAAGCCAATTTTATTATTCATATTGTAAGATTACTATTGTTTCGGCTTCGTAAATCAATAATATGATAATTATGATTCATGTTAGTCTAAAATAGAAATTAAGGACGCTTTCTGAATTTGATTTATATGATGGAAAGAAGATGAAGAATGTCCCAAAAGTCCCACTTAGTCAAAAAGGTTGCCAACGCCTGACTTGGATGATAAAAAAGATATTGACACGTTACGAAGATTACTTGGGATAAAAGACAGAACGAGAGGATGCAGAAGATAAGAGAAGAGAAGAAGCATGAGATAATTGATAATCTTAATTGTAAACACCCGTGGAATTTCCAAGGGTTCACTGAGTCAGTCGTACTGTCAAAATATTACTGAGAAGAGGCGGCAGACCCCTATAGCTAGCTCGAACATTTGCCAGGCGAAGGGAACTTGCTCCTATTCATGCAACCTTGGAGGACCATAGGATGCATACCCTTGGTTTGAAGGGATCGTTGGGATCGCACTTTACCTTAAAACATCATCGGGCGGAATGGAAAGTAATTCCCAAAAGGTCTCACCGTCTATGATTCTTTAGTTGCAGGAAACGTTACGAAAACTCGCTCATGTCTCTGCCCCCTCCAGACCTCATCAGGCGAATGATTATCTATGTTTTTTTTAAATTCTAGTTTTGGGAAATTTGTTGAGAATCTTGTGAGTGTGGTGATGAATAGTAAGGGTTATTCATTTTGTCAAGGGGTGTGGACTGGATCTAGGGGTCATCTCTACTCTATGAAATAAATCCATTACATATCAGAAGTTGCTTTACATTATTAATATATTATTATATTATATTATATTGCTAGCCTGATCTGTACCACACATATATATATATATATGTGTGTGTGTGTGTGTGTGTGTGTGTATGTGTGTGTGTGTGTGTGTATAATTTAATGAATGACTTGGCTCTGCGAACGAAGGCTTTGGAAAAGTTTCTCCATAGCACAAGGCCCATAGCCGATGGGAACTGTGTGCGAAATCGACCCCCAACCGAATACCAACATCAAGCGCCAGTGGAATTCTATGCAACTGCATACCCTAGCAAACTAAGTTACTCTTCCTCCTACCCCCTCTCTCTCTTTGTACATACATACATACATACATACATATATATATATATATATATATATATATATATATATATATATATATATATATATATATATATATATATATATATATATATATATATATATGCGAGTGGTATTATTGATTTACGTGTAATTACCTGGGCTCATAGAGCAGGAGAAATGTTTGGTTGGGAGATATGAAAAAAAAAAAAAAAAATCCTGTCCACCCTTTCCGACTCTTGTCCGCCACTCACCTGTAATTAAACATCAAATATCTTGGTTTTTGTTACCTCTGAACCCCAACCCTTCAGTGTCGAATGTCGACAAATATGACAAAGTAGTTTGTTGGCAGAGCGACAGGACGCCACGGCACCTGCAAACCACGTGACTGATCTTTTAATTAGCGCAGCAGGCTCCATTATACAAATTCTTCAAATCGACAAAGAAAAAAAAAAAAAAAAAAGAAAGAAAGAAAAGAAGTAAAATGAAAATGTCGGAAAGAGGGAAAGACGAGATTGTGGAGAGAAGAGCGAGATTTCGACGAGAGAGGAAAAAAAATGAAGAGGTCACTCTACTCTCTCAATCAGCTTTTGACAGGTCTTGCTCGCTCGGGTCAGTACCGAGAAAAAAAAATTATACCCGGTATCACACTGTGAAAATAATTTGCCCAAGAACCCTTTTTCTAAAAAAAAAAAGAAAGCACCTTGTTAATATAAGCGTCTATACAATCATTCCCCGGGTTACGAACGAAACCCCTTCTTAAGTTTGTACTCGAGTCGATTTTAGTGGTTAGTTGGGAAAAGTACACACAGCCCTTATTTAGTCAAATATTTCAGATAATATATAGTATAAATGCGGGGCAGTTTTGACAAATAATTGCACATTTTATTACAAAAGCTTACAATTAATACGCTTATAGCAAAAAAAAAAGGGATTGAAAACATAACTGGATATTGAGCCATCATTTATTTTCAATATGTCACTTATGGCATTAAATTTTCTAGATAGCCACCAGCAACAACTGCTTTCGGATCAATTTCCTTATCAGAAATGGATATGCTATGATATTGAGGACTTAATTATTTTTATTTATTTACCATGCATAGTTTTGGGGAATTGCCCTTCGTATAAGATTCAAGATGGTTGACATTTTTCAAAATGGTGACCATGATACAATTCAAAACTTAAAATAAATGATAACAATAAATCAAACCGAGGGTTTATAATCACTGTGCAATCTAAGGCAGCTTTTTGCACTTGCACAGCCCTTCTTATTGCAAGAGATAGGACTGGCCTGGGCTGGCTCCGGTAGATCTGGTTGAAAATATCACGTGGCTTTTTATTTTTTTTATTATCATCATAATCAATATGATCACCACTATCATCACCACCACCATCAGCAATATCATCTGCACCATCGTCATAACCATTATTATTATTATCACCACTAAATACTATCATCACCATTATCAATACCATCAATTATAATAACAATGATAATTCTTTATCATTAAAATTGATTGCCAAATTGATATTAGGATATACGGGGACTATCATTAGCCCTTCAAGCTCATCTCGCTGGCCATTACCCTTACAGGTGAGGGTGGGAAATCTATAGGACGAGAAGCAAAACCGAGATTAAATCCACTGTAAATTGTTGCAGTAAATGTATTTATTTATGAATTACCTATGAAAAAAAAATGAGCCGAATACTTAACTCAAAAAAAAAGAAAAGAAAAATGGTTGGCACGAACGACGGTGAAAATACTTGATGGCTCAGCAACTAACTAGGGAAAGCCTTTGGTTGTTAGGGGACCAAAATATATATTTTATCAAAAAAAAAAAAAAAAAAAAATGCACAATTGGCTTAAAATTTTCAGCCCCCTCCCCCTATCAGATATATTCTACTTTCAACATTTTTTCTCACAACAGTCAACTTCACCCCGTGCACGTGCGTCTATTAAATGTTTGGAATGGCTTCAAGATTTTTCTCAATACTACACACACACACACACACACACACACACACACACACACACACAAACAGACACACACACACACACACACACACATATATATATATATATATATATATATATATATATATATATATATATATATATACATACATACATATACACACAATAATATATATATATAATTTCATTATATGAATCAATATTGTCGGGCCAATATGTTTCTATAACATGAACATTCTATCAAGCAATCAATTGTTAAAATTGTATTTTGGTTTTTACAATATGCACAAGCCAGTTTCAAAATTTTCATTTATTTGTTTATTTTTTATATAGAATTATTTAATTATTCTATTCTCTGTTTAATGACCCTTTTCTAAAATATGAAGTACTATGCTCTTCAAACAAATATATATATATATATATATATATATATATATATATATATATATATATATATATATATAAATATACCATAATATGTTGAAGGCATCAATCGTAATAGAGAAAATTACTTAAACAAATATCAATGACTTTTCCTGACTCCCAGAAACTGTGTTGAGTGCATTATTTAGTTTCGCTAAGATACGCAAACATGTCTGCATTTGCGTGGATCAATAATCCATAATCATTAGTTCCCTGACTCAGTACTCGTAGGGTCAATCATCAAAGATGTGTCTTCGGAGCTGAGCCCTCTCCAGGCTTTTCGCAGTGCTACTTTTCAGAGAGAGGTATCGAGTATCATTTTGAAAGTCTTTGTTATAATTCGTTCTTTCGCCCATACCTTCATCGAGAATGCTGCAGGCACGTCGTTGCTTAACTTCGGTGATTTCATGATAATCGGTGTATCTTCTTGGGAACGAAGTTCGTCAATTATAGTCCTTGTGCTCAATACGCAGGGTTAGGTACGCGCAATTGTTGGTGAGACCCACTTCTGCCTTGCCAGGCCTGTCAAAGCTTCGTTCCACTTCCTCAATGTCCACCAGTCTAGGTACTGACCAAGCTCGACATTGCTCAACTTTGGTGATCTTTTGAGAACCACCACCTTGATTTATTTTTCATTTGATGAATTTGATGATGCCAATTATTAATTTCTAAAAGTGACGTGAGATCGAGTTTGAGTCCAGCCTACAGTTTATCTCTATTCTTTATTTCTAGGTTGAAACAATATGAACAGAATTTCCGCTGGAAACATGGACATCTGAGTAATTTAAAAATCTGACAAAAATGAGCATATTATCCACTTTTATGAACATTTTCGGTACTTATTTATTAAAGAACGAATGTTTAAAAAAAATTCTTATTCCTAAGTATCGACAAAGAGGCATTCGTCCTCCAGTGAATAAGTATTGAAAATTTTGTTAAAATCGAATAGTATGCTGATTTTTTTGTCAGATTTTTAAAATTTCTCAGTTGTCGATTGTTCCAGTGAGATTGCATCCATATTGTTCATGCCTATTTCTTCCTGATCTCACTGTCGTAGACTGACGGTCTTAATAAGCTGCGATGAAAAGCAAGTAAAACAATCCAGCTGAAACAAAAAGAAATACTCGTAAAAATTAATAATGGTTGACAATGCTTCCTCCTTCCAATGGAAATCAAATCAGTATTATATTACGGAACGCACCAATTCCGTTCAATGCTGATATTTTCTTTCCTTCTTTGAGACCGGTTTTACATTCCCACGCCCATTCTTCATGAATTTGATTAGCAATTAATTATGGCTGAGTGTTTTTCTTGCTTAGCCACCCGATAAAAGTGCACCTTGCTATGTGTGTCAATGTCTGATTGTCTTTGCAACGTTATTCTTTTAACCCGTTAACTGCGCACAACGGGAATTTCCGTCATCATATATTCATAGCTAACTCAGAAGAATGTCTATCTTATTGTAATTGATGACAACTTAAGTTTTGTTTTGTGAACCAGGGCATATATATCAAGAGAGATGAAACATCTTGACCTGGAAGACTAGCGCAACACAGTCTTCCTATTCCTATTTCCCCCTCGCTCTATCTGACCTTGTCTCGTATAAATCTAACCTTAGTGAATATCTAGTGTTAGTGTCTGAATATTGATATTTGAAGCATGCTAAAAAAAAAAAAGAAGAATAAAAAAAAAACCCAGGATTCCGAATGCCTATATTCTTGGTAAGTTGGCTGTCATAGTGACAAACATTGACCTATCTATGCCTTGTGACATGGGGAGACTTATTTATCTTATAATAGCAAATGTACCAAAACATCTATAGATCAGTAGCTTCTGTACTAGGAGAACTGTTTGTTTTCAGAATCTGTGTGGGAAAATTATGATGTTTAGCTAACCTTGAACACCATCTTCACATGAACTTCAGTAAAACTAATGTCATGTGCAACATACAAAGACGCCACGATCAAAATCGAAAACGCAGTGCTAAAGAAAATAGACCATTACATCAACAGAAGACAACAAACCTCCATGAAATCGAAGGAGAAAACATGTGAAGAATCATTCTACAGTCACCTATGGGGCTGAAACATGTAACATAACCAAAAGATCACCAGACAGCACAATATATTAACGAAAAGACAAGAGTCAGAGATATAGAATCCATCTGAAAATTCAATCGGCTATGGTCTGGTCATGTTGCAAGAATGTCAAACAACCGCCAGACACCATGACGCACAGCTTTGATCCTCAGAGATCACATGCGAAACTTTGGCCGGCAAAAAACAAGATAACGTGACAAGCTAGATAAGTTTAGGAATTATTGGCTCAGCGACGCCCACAGATAGAGAGATCTGGTGAATCTTAGGGAAGGTTTCTATCCTGTTCCAGCTGCCACTGATAACCAACACCATCTTCAAGCTCAGAAAGTAAGCTTGCTACCGTCTCACCCAACGAAGATTTCCCTCTGTTGATAATTAAGTATCGGGTGGACAATGCCAGCGAAGCGGTCAGCTTAGCGTAAAAAGGAGAAGGACATTCATAACAACGTCTGTCCGCAAATTCAGTGGATGGCAGGGGTTCGGGAAAGGGTCTATCAGGTTATGGCATTAATTCAACGCCATTTCCATCTTTATTGCATCACGCTGACCGGCGTGATTTGTTTACCGAGGGTGCCGATCTGTTTATTACAGTTCGGATCATGTCACAGATTCGATTCGAAGAATTTGCTTGGACAAACAGAAGGACCCGTGTACACACCAACGCGCATGCGCACCGTCCCAGACACCCACATGAGCATGAACGTGCGTGTTACACGTGGAGGGATTGGCTGCAATAAGTCTGGGTTCGGATGAAAGATTGTTTGTTTTTTTTTGTTTTTTTTTTTAAATTGTAGGTTGGCCGAAAACAAAACTAATTGTTGAATAAAAGGCCTTATGCTCCACGGTGAAGCAACTTATAATCACTTGATCTCTTACAAAAGCCAGAGAATATTACCGGTGTGATTTGAAATAGCTAGACAACTTCACAAAGTACTGGCTCCGCAACGCCCACGATAGAGAAGGTTGGCGAATCCCGCGGAAGGTCTATGTCCAACAACGGACGTTGATGATGATGATGATGATGATGATGATGATGATGATGATTTGAAGTACCAAAAATACTGATGAGAGTAATGGTGGTCGCAATCACCATCTTTTTCTATCCCCATTTGATATTATCAATAAACAAGAGTATACAACACCAACACTACTACTACTACTAGAAGAGTTTCTTTGCATATGGTTTCACCCTTCAGCTTTGCTGATACTGAGAGGGTTGCTAGAGGTTTGAGGAGACTCATTGTCACTCAGTCTTCGTGATGACCATCAGACATCTTGTTTACATGCAAATGCATAATAATAAGGCGAGGGAGAGAAGAGATGTTGGCTGAAGACCTGAGGAGACATTGTCACCCAATCTTCAACAATGACTATCGGGCAACTGGTGTGAAACAGTAAACCATAGTGTTTCTGTGGTCTATGAGAATGAGGAAAGGAGGACTAGAGACTTGAGGAGACTTGCTGTCACTCAACCTCCAGCAGCAACCACCAGGCAACTGGTGTGAGATTGCAAAATAATAATAATAATAATAATAATAATAATAATAATAATAATAATAATAATAATAATAAATATTTGGTCCTTACCCGAGAACTGACGAGATTATGGTATATTGTTACCGATTTTGACTAGTTTTTACCTACAACCTAACTTCCAGTCATTTTTTCCATCACTTTTGAATCAGACAGTGATTCTACGATAATAATTAAACGGCGTAATTGGAAATAAAAGAGCAAACTCACAATGAGAATCAGACTCACACCCACTAGTCAGAGGAAGTCCTCTATGTGTCTGGCTACTCTAACCATCCAGCCACAGGGACAATATAGTCAAACAGAAGTTGATTTTACACCTCAAAACTCAACTTCCTATAATAGATATTCGCTGCTTATTGGCGTTAACATTTGAGACCTGGCAGTCCATACAACGATATTTGTAATTGTTTCAAATTCATTCTTATTATTGGATGAAGTATTGTAACATTATTATTGATTTTTACTAGTTTCTGGAACATTAAGACAGAGTCGTGCCCAGCTTATTGCCGTATCAAGGACCGTGCCCAAAAGGTGATTGGTTTGGAAAAAGTGAGAATTCATGGAAGAACTGAGGCTGTTCAGACGACAGCACGACTGGGAGGTTTTAGGACAGTGGAGAACTGACTGGGAATTTAAAGGGACTTGCTATCACTCAGTCGCCAGTGGCACCCACTGTACATCTGGTGCGAACATGCGATTGTATGGAATACAATAAATTCCCTAGTGGTAGTAATGGCGGTACTGGTGTTGGTTGGTTGGTGATGGCGATGGTAGGGAGGGTTGTGATACGACCCACTTGAACAACGGAAGAGTCTGCATCTATGTACGCAGGAATCATCTGTTAGATTTTGCACAATGAACGTCACGAACAGCATGCGGTGTACGAAAAAATGATTGATGGTGTACAAAGTTGATTGATGAACATCCCAAAATATATGACATCTTCCCTTCAGTTTAAACAGTACTTTTAATATGAACAAACTATCAGTTATGTAAAAGGTACTGCTCGTAAGTATTTGAACATGCGCAAAATCTGTAGCCTTTTTTTAATTGACTAAGATAACAGGTTTTGAGCAGGGGGTTGGGGAGTCCAAATTAAGCTACTAGTTTGGCAACTCTTCCAAATAGCTATCTGAACTCTCCTTTTCAATCCTCTTGATCGATTCTGAAAAAGATTTAAGAGGGATACAAAAAAGTTCTTTGTTCATTTACCTATGTGATTCTATAAGGGAAAACATTTTACGGATATTTAGCATTCAGAACGACAGCATATGGCAAAATGCGTTGATGTGTTGACTGGAAGAGAATTTGGCTCTTCTTGCGTAATGTTCCCGTTTTTAACCCTCAAAACCAAACATTTAGAAGCAGAATTGACTGTTAGTTCAAATATTTCAAGTTCAAATATTGTAAGTCCATCACCCACAGACTCAAGACTCCAAAACCACAGATATTACCGAACCTTACATAAGCAGTTTCTTTTCTCTGTTCATAGGAGACATGTTCTAGACTATCAACAGATGGAGGAACCACCGATAATACTGAATCCCCCCCTCTCTCTCTCTCTCTCTCTCTCTCTATATATATATATATATATATATATGTAGAGAGAGAGAGAGATAGATAGATAGGTATAAACTCATTTCAGATGATCTCCCTTTATTACGTGGTTAATATATCACTTGCCTCTGACAACGTTAGCAGAATATACAAATACTGCATACTTACATTGTCCTAGGCGAGTGATATATTATCCAGGCAACGACGGGAGATCATCTCAGACGAGCGTTTATGTAATATAGCACAATTTATAATTCATATATATGGGAGAAAAAAATACCCTACATGTAGGGATGGAAAAAGTGAGAATTAGGAGAGGGATTGAGGCTGTTCAGACGACGGCATCACTGGGAGATTTGAGGATAGTGATGTTGGTTCCATCATTTATCAAGAGTGGTGGATTATTTTTATTCTAGATGAATGATTTCACCGAGACAAACGAGTCAGGTTATTCCTGTGGCAAATTTTAAATGTACTTTATTCTATAGTACATGATTGATACACTGAGAACTTTTCATTTAATGGAAATAATTGAAATTCAAAAATACAACTGCTCTACTTTTCTATCAAAAAAATTCTCAAAACCATTTTTTAATTATGCAGTATTTTTTTATTTTTTAAAATTATATATATATATATATATATATATATATATATATATATATATATATGTATATATATATATATATATGTGTGTGTGTGTGTGTGTGTGTGTGTGTACCAGAGTACAAATTAGTAAATAAACATCTGATGTGTGATGGGCTCATCTCATAAAGTGCTCTATACCCAAACATTTAGATTAAATAGAGCTTGAAATATGGCTTCTTCTGTTTGTGTAGCGAATCCATTATTTCATTATGTATATAATGTTTTTACACCATATATATATATATATATATATATATATATATATAAAGATATAAATTCATGCCATTTCAGTCACTTATTTCTCTATATATATTAGTTGTAATACATGTATTTTCCTGTTGTTTATATATATATATATATATATATATATATATATATATATATATATAGTCAAACATCATTCAATAGTTGATATTTGTATGGCACGAAGCCACATTGGGTTACAGGGTATTGGAAGATTGTACGGGGCCAGTCTTCGAAGTGGGTTCAATTTAACAAGAAAATTCACCGTTAATAGCCTGACTTTCATCTTGGTTTGAATACTTACCTTTCGGCATGGACGGGAAATAATTCTCAGTTAAAATCAACCGGTTATTTCTATCGATAACGTTTTAAACGTCTTGCGGAGATTCACTACTTTGCTAGTGCGTTCAAGCCTCATTCAGTCATTTCCGTGGCTTTGTGGCAAAGCCTAGTAAATATCGAGGGTCCATAAAAGACATATAAGAAGCAGATGAACACCAAGTTTTTTTTTGAGAAAAACCCTCACTTGAAACCTCTAAGGGTGGCAGAAAAAATTAGAATAAGCCTAAGATCAGCCCCAAAATATTTTCATTAACTTGGTTATTATGAACAGCTAAGAGGAAGCCCTTTTAACCTCGACTAATACTAAGTAGAGGAAGGAGTGGGTTATCAAGATAGCGATAAGTCCTTTGTTTATTTGCACAGCATGATTTTTTTTCTATGACGAATCAAGATCCGTCCAATTTCAAGATATTGCATCAAACGACATCCTCAGTTGAGTCAGTCTCCTGACACGAATTCCATTGTATATGTGTGGGTAATAATAAATAAACATTTGTCTAAGAAGTCTAGACTTCAAAAAGTCAGCAACACATTGGTTTTCGCCGAATCTCCTACACAAAGTACAGTCTGGAATACCTCAGACTTCAATCCTGGATTTTATTAGTCTTATGCCATGGTCAAACGACTAACGGAAAGTCAGAACTTCGTTTTGTACAGTAAATGCTCGATCAAAGTCGAAGAGAAACTGTTTGTGTGAATTCGTTTCTTGTATGTCTCTGCACGGACGTATCAATGCGTATTTCCTTTGCTTTGCAAGGCCTTGAATTAAAGGGCCAATCGCTTTACGCCCGCCCCGGTCACGTGATCAGCTCGTAACATTAAACCTTGTTTTTCCCCCGTCTTGGCATCACTTCTCGCCCTTCGAACGCGCAGTAAAGAAATAGAGAGCGGAGATATGGTCAGAGCTTTGTTGTGGGGCGGGAAGATTTGTTGGGGATTGGAACGAACAACGATTTTGGGAAGATTTTGGTCCGGTCGGCTCTGGCAGAAGATGCCAGTATCCTTGGTGAGAGATATCCCTTGAGTTAAACATTGGCATGAAACAGTGCAGCAGGAAAACGTTACAATATCCAGAACCAATGACGTAAAATGGACAAGTTCCTCGCCACAACCGAAATAGCCCTCTGTGTTTCGATCTTCTTTCGGGCGTCACTTTCTTTTGTTTTGAAATTGTTTTTTTTTTCAAATCTAGGGTTAATATTAGCTTTCATGGCCAGTGTCAGGAGTGAACACCTGTTTTAACTCTGCATATCCTACGTGTAATACAGATTCTATTAGTGGTAATATTGGTTGCAATAGAAATTAGTAAGTGTGTGTGTGTGTGAGAGAGAGAGGGAGAGAGAGAGAGAGAGAGAGAGAGAGGCTAAATCAAGGCCTGCAGATTAAACTAAATCTTCCTACCAATGATCTACGAACCGGAACCGACGACCTTGTCATTGACTGAGGTCAGAAGTCATCTTAAAAAGTGGATGGTAGGTTATACAAAAGAACTGTAATACTTAAAATTCATGGTATTACAATAAATTTTTAACTGCAGACCCCAACCATTGTTTGACTGATTCTATTTATTCCCCCAAATGTCTGGACTGTTTCTTTGTCATCCAACCCCTGAATTGTTTTCCGTGGAGGGTCCAATTCGAAATTAAAGTTTATGCCGAATTGGTCCCTTTGTTTGCGTCCAGCAGCATTCAAACTTTTTTTTTGTCTTTTTTTCCAAAATCAGACTTTTTATCTGTTTATCATCATCAGCCTTTTACCGTCCATTGTTGGAATAGAACTTCCTCAAAATTCGCAAGGCCTCTCTATCATGGGCGATGCGGAGCCAATATTCTTGGAACTTGCTTCGTTCGTCACGTCATCTATATTTTGCCGGCCATAGTTCTACACATGATCTCTGAGGATCTACGTTCCACTTCTTTTCCCAAATTTTCGATTGATCATCCCGAACATGGCATGCTACCAAAGCACATCAGTCATGTCTCAGTTTTCTATTAGGTGACTAACGAGACCTAATTTGCTTCAACTCATGTTATGTCTGGCACCAAATAAACAATGAGTGCTAAAAGTTTTCGGTAGATTTCAAAAACTTTATTTCAACCTACTTATACGTATCTTCGAAAATGAGAGAATTTGGATCAAATATCTCGGATATTTGAACTTAACTCGTTCAATCTGGTTTCAATTTTTTCTGATTTTTGTATTTTTCAATCTTGGGTCCAAATTTTCTCCAAATTGAAGTTGTATAATGAGGAAAAAATTAATTTGTGAAAATTCATTGCTTATATGATTTCGAACATACACATACACACACACATACACACATACACACACACATACACACACACACATATATATATATATATATATACATATATATATATATATATATATATATATAAGTCTATATAAGTAATGACAAATAAATTTGTACTCTAACATTTAAACTTACTCATGTATATTATGCATACACATGAAAACATACGCACAATCATGTCTATCTTATACTTATATAGTTATTTATGTGGAAAGGAGATTTTCTCAAAGAGGATTTCAAAATTCGGATTTTGGGTGTTGGTCAGATAAAGATCCTGTCTGCATGGGATATGAATATTTCTTGTTAGCAAACTGATTCTTCCGGGTACACAATTCGAGAAATCAAATACTTTTCGAAACTTCAACTTCCGGGATAGAAATTACAAGATGATATTTTTGAATCCCTAGAGGGATTAAAGTTAGGTTTATTTTTCTATGAAGACCATATGGATATCTCTTTGTTGGATTTTCAACGAGATTTTGCCTTTGTAGACAAGAAAAAGAAAGTAAGAAGAAGATACAGAAAAAAAGGTGGAAAGGAAAAAAAAAAGGAAAGAAAAATATGATTAAAAAAGCAGATGAAAAAGAAGAAAAGCGAAATGAAGGATAAAAGAAACAATTTCGAAGGAAAAGAAGAATTCGAAGAAGAAGAATTTGCAGAAGAAGAATTTGAAGAAGAAGTAGTTAAGGAAGAATTTGAAGGAGAAGAATTTGCAGAAGAAGAAGAATTTGAAGAAGAAGAAGAAGAATTTGAAGAAGAATTTGAAGAAGAATTTGAAGAAGAAGAAGAATTTGAAGAAGAAGAAGAAAAAAAAAGAAGATAAATGAGAATTAAATATCTTACCTAAAAAATGGTAAAATTAATGAATGAAAAAGTCAGTATTCTACTTGAATGAAGGAGGGTATTAGAATGAACCAACGAGTAATTGAAACCAAACAGAGCAATACAGTAAAAAAAAAAAAAAACAGAGGGAAAAGCCCTTAGAAAAGTGAATAAAACATGGCTTTTTAAGGATCTGACATTTCCTTACGTTGGCTCTTCCTTGAAAAACTAAGGATTGGCAAGATTAAGGTGCCAGGGTGAAAAAAAAGTGAAGGATTTCGGATTTCCACTCGAGTGAACTGGAAAAGAAAGCCGGAAACTGAAGACCGACAAGGAACCACTTTCACATGACACCGTTTTATTGATTTGAAGTGTCTACGGAGATCTTACTTTAGAGCTTTCCAAATTGTGTGTCGCGACACTTTGGAGTGTCACCGATAATCTCTTAATGTATTGCAAAATTAAGCGTAATTTTGTATATCTTTCAAAAATACTTTTCCTCACTCAGTTAAGCAACTGAGATGACCTCATGTTTTGGGAACTTGTCTAACGAAACTAAGTGAAGTGTCGAAATCTTTTTTCAAAACACAAATGCAAACATTTTGTAAAGCTCTGTGTCAGTTCTTTAGTCTCCTTCGTTAGGCTCTACCAATGTATTTATTAGTTGTCAGTGTGTGCGAAAAAAATCTCATGTGGTGGATATTTTCCCTCGTATTAAATGAATTCTCCAGTAACTTTTGCATCGCTACGATACAAACATACAACTTCATTTTCAAACTCGTACATAAGTTTTTCTCGTAACTGAACGTTCTTGACATTATGAGTTTCGGTGTTGCCCTTTCAACTACTTTTCAATCTCTTCCAACCTGAAATGGAGCACTCTGGATGTGGAATATATTCGATGAATAAATACATCGCTTAAATTTAACCTCACTGATCGTCCAGTTCCGTGGAGTTGAGGGAGGATACCTGCCTCCGGATCTGAAGTTAAGGTTTCACTCCTGCCTCGAAATACTGGATGGGATAATGGATAGTCTACAGCCAAACTGAAGAGTTGTGATACAACGAAACAGCTGTCTGTGAATGACACAATAATTAACACTCCCTTATTCAGGGTTGAGCACTCTTTAAGTGAGGTAACTCGTTCATTGTAAGCTTATGCAACAACATGCAATGGAGCACTCTGTGGATTAGGAATATATACGATAAATAAATATATCGCTTAAATTCAACTTCACTGACCGTCCAGTTCCGTGGGGTAGAGAACGTATACCAACCTCCGGATCTGAAGCTAAGGTTTCGATTCTGCCTCGTGGTATAGGATAATGAATAGTCTATAACCACACTGAAGAGTTGTAATACAACGAAACAGCTATCAGTGGATGACAGAATAATATATATATATACATATATCATCGGGTCAGAATTACACCCCCCTATAAAAAGAATTTTGATATCAGCTACTTCATTACATGGGGAATCTACAGAACTGGAATCAGTACTACGACTCAAAAAATGCTTACCTCAATGTTCATATCCTGATCTATAAAACTACAGGGTTGGTGGGACTTTTAAAGTGTTAAGATGGCTGATCAACACTCGCAGTACGGTATATACGATGTGTGTCTTGGAAGTATCCAGCCATTTATTATTATCGAAAAAATAACCTACCTATAACAATGGCGCCTCAGTCCAGTTCAAAGAACTCCCCTCGGGAACCCACTCAATCAAAAAACAATCTGCAAAGTCCCCTTTCGTAATCTCCACCAGCAGCCTTGTCATGTTCTCCTTAAACTCGTCCATGGTCTGAAATCTTTTCCTTTTTAAAGGCAAAAAGCTTGAAATCAAAGGTGCCAAATTTAGACTGTATAGGGACTGAAAGACCTGTGCGATACGATGTTTTGCCAAAAAGAAAAAAAAAAACAAAACAAAAAAAAACAATCTAGAGATGTGGTAAAATGGAAGACTTGGCCATTGTGAATGTGCTCAGTGGCGTCTCGTTGCTGATTGAGGAACCCCACAGAAGAGTTCATGTCCACACAAAAGTAATATGATCCACTGATTGGTTACATCTTATATCAAGACTGCAACCGGTCCTCAAAATATTCTAAAGAGCTGGATACTTCGCAGATACATCGTATATATGTGTGGGTGTATAAGTGTGTGGGTGTGTGTACATGTGTGTGCATGTGTGTGAGTAAGTGTGCGAAATAAAGTATTCTTTTTCCGACTCTGAAAACCCCAGCGCCTCCAATCGCCATTTATCAGCGTCGAGTGAATCGACAAGCTTCTTCGAATTCTTCCCAGCTTGGGCGCGGAGATTTGAGCCAAGCATCAGAGGAAAATGAAATATTGCTTTTAAATAACAACCCAAAGTTCGACATGCTTATTTCGCAAATAAAGTACCGTCGGGAGATTAATAAATAAAATGGTGGAATAAAACCGACCGAGAGAAGAAGGAAAAAAAAAATGTTATTGAATAATACAGAGGAAAATTCGATAAGAATGAAAGGAAAGACAGAGGTGGGAGGAGAATTGATCCGTGCATACCCCTTGAAGGGGGGAGGGGTGCAAAAGGGGGCCGAGAAAAGAAGACTATCATTTTATCTTTGTAAAGATTAAATAGAAAATAAGGCTGAGGAATAAAAAAAAATATATTAATAGTTATTGAAGCAGAAGGGGAGAGAATATCAATAAAGAAAGAGAAGGGGGGAATATATTACTTGTTAAAGAAAGAAAAGGTATGTTGATAGAGGAGAAGAAAGGGGTATAATAATAGTAAGGGGAGAAAAAGGATATTGATTGAGAAGTACAGGGTCTATCAAGAGTTAAAGTAGGAAAAATTACATTGATAGAGAAAAGGAAAGATAGTATAGAGAACTGGGGACGATATCAATAGAGAAGGAGAACTAAGGATATAATAATAGTTAGAGAAAGGGAAGGTTCATTAATAAAGAAAGGGAAAAATACAATATCTTCCCCCCCCCCAAAAAAAAAAAGAGAGAAAAGGGAGATAATACTGATAGAGAAGGAAGGGTTGATACGCTAATATTGATAGAAGCAGAAATCGAGGGTATATAGATAGAAACGAGGGAGAGCTCATCTCAGGAGAGAAGGAGAAAGGAGGGTATAACAACGTATATTAATACGATGCATATTAAATTACCATACGATTGTCGTATGATTTTACTCACTACGACACACGGTCAATAGTATTGGAAAACACTTCGGAAGATTTTGCTACGCCAATCTTTCAAGTGTTGAGAGTCTGCATTTACCTAAATTTGAACACCGACCCCTGACACTGATGGGGGGATACGTAGCTATTCGGGGCACTAACTAGGTCATATCTTTCTTTCATCAAGTGTCCTTCGCTCATGGTGAAACATCTGACGGGACACTCCCGGCTTTCGTTGCATGCGTCAGCTTAATGATCTTTCTAAAACTCAAGTCTGCACTAATTCCTGTAAGTTTTATGACCAGATCATCATCATCATCATCATCATCATCATCATCATCATCAATCTTTTATCGCCCGTCGTTGGACATCAACCTTCCCCAGAATACGCTGCACTTCTCGATCGTGGGCGTCGTGTAGCCAATATTTTCTGAACCAGTCCAGTTCGCCTCGCCATCTCATATGCTGTCGGCCTCGGTTCCGCATTTGATCTCTTGGGGATCCATCCTGTGAGTCGTGATGTCCAGCAGTTGCCTGCAATTCTTGCAAAAGGACTAGCCCATTGCCATTTGGGTTTTCCAATGGTTTCTATGATCTGTCAGACTTCCGTTTTTTCCCCTCATATAGTGCTGTCTTCAGATCTATCCATGTCATGTTGAGCATGATTCTCTCGTCTCCACTTTCATCACATAGGTTGGAGCGTACACAGAAATTCGTTCTATTGAAAAGGAGTCAAAAAGACTAACAGCAACTACACCCAGGCCGGTCCAAGCCTCTCTGGGACCCTAAACAGAATATGATTTGGGGGCCCCACCACCTCTTCGGTATCCTCTGATGGGCAGGAGGCTTCAAGCAACCGAATAGTTGGCTTTTATGTCGGGGCGGCTCTGAATTCGTTGACTTTTTGAAAATGTTTTCTTCCTTCTTTCATATTTTCTTTTCATTTCCGCCTATATGTCATTCGTTCTTATCGATTTCTTCATCTTCTTTGCTATCTCTTTTGGCTCTCTTTCACGATGTAGTAACTGATTGCAAGCGGTGTATTGTGCAAAGGTGTTGTGTAAGTCGAAATTTGGTTGGTTTGCAGGAAAGAAGGTCGGACATTGACAAGGGAGGTAAGCGGGATCGGAAAAGTGTCAGAGAACAATGGATGCAACGGTAGAAGAGGTCACTACTTGCATTAATGCTAAGGCTGAATAAATCTCGGGCTGGTTGCATTGCTTTTTCTTTTTTCTTTTTTTTCCCATTATTATATTTTTCTTGCCGTTTTCGACATCATTATTACTGACCAGAGCTGACCAATCGGAACACTGCATTTCAAGGAAGGGGAATAAGAATGAAGAAAGAATAATAAAAAAATAAAAAAAAGAAGAGAAAAATGAGAATAAACGAAGAGAAAAAGCGGAGGAACGACAATGGAGAGAGAGAGAGAGAGAGAGAGAGAGAGAGGGGGGGGAGGGAAGAGAGAATGTAAGAGTGAGAAAGAGATGAAAGTAGAGGAAGAGAGTGAGAAAAGCATGGAAGAAGGAAGAGAGAAAGAGACTAAAATATAAAGATGGAGAAGCAGAGAAAGAGGAAGAGAGGAAAAAAACGATTGCAAGAAGAAATGAAGATGTATGTGTATGTATATGTATGCATGGGTGCGTGTATACATATGTGTATATGTGTGTATATATAATTGTATATATGCAAATGCATGTATCTGTTTTTATGCATATATGTATGTGTATGTGTTTATATGCAAGTGTATATATATGTATGTATGCATGTTTATGTATATGTATGTGTATGTATGTGAGTGTATGTATGTATGTGTACGTACGTATGTGTATGAATGTGGGTGTACATGTATGTGTGTGTATATATATGTATGTATGTGTGTTTACGTATGCATAAGTATATGCACGTGTCCAAGCATGTGTGTGTGTGTATATATATATATATATATATATATATATATATATACTCATATATGTGTGTGTGTGTGTGTTAGTGTGTGTGTATGTGTATGTGGAGATGTTAATACAACAAAAGAATAAACGTCGGAATCTAGAGAAGCAAACATGACTTGAAAATAAAAAATAAGTACAAATCATGGAAGGGTCAAAAAACTGAAATTGATATATACAGAGTGACATTTTATCTTGTGCAGTTTAAGCTTTTTCAATTTTATCAAAATTTAAAGAAATTATATATACTTACCTACATTCTAATATATGGAATTCTATTAATCTATCTATTTAGCTAACGGGAGGCAAGCCCAAACCCTCCTCGGGAGCCCAAGTACATTTGAAGGCGGTAATAAATTTCTGTCCATCCGCTCGTAATGTATCTCTGCTTGACAGGAGGCCTTAGACCCAGAGGAGAACCCTTAAAGGGTTTGTGGTTAAAAAAAACCCAACAAAAACAACCCCAAAACGTTGGGAATAGCTAGTTAATACCAATCTATCTTCTTTTTTTTTATAACTTTTCCAGTCTGTTCAATTTCTTTTTTTCTTTCTCTTACAGTCTGATCATATTGTTTTACTCATCCATTAGTACAAATAAATATATACATATTTAAATATCTATGAATAGAAAATATTCTGAGTGTTGGCTTGCAACTCGCTTGCGAAGATCATGAGAGGATGGTCTGTCTGTCTATCTTCTGCAGGCTTGAAGTTTGTCTGTGCGGTGCTGGCATGTTCCCGTTCAAGACAAGGGCTGCGCCGGTTGTGTATGAAAGGCACCCCGACCCCCTGATGATATATAATGCTATTGATAATCATTAAGATAGGCTGGGCCTGAAACTGTACCAAATGGTAATTGCATGAAGATTGTGTTCCGCCAATCTTCTAAAGGGATGTTGAGCCGTCCTTAAAAATCAGCTCTGAAATGTGTTTTTTACCTATCGATCAAACATCGTTGACATCAATAAAAAATGGAAGGAGCTGCTATTAGATAAAATTAGTTTATGACGGCACAGGGGCAGTTGAGGGCGAATGTAGCGAAGAGGATTGTATGAGGATAATATTCAAAATGGTGAGGGATTTATGCCTCGGAAATCAGCATACAAAATCCTGTTTGTTTTTTTTTTTGTTTTTTTTTCTCTCACCTGGCCCCGGTTGGAAATATGTCAGTATTTCGACAAGACTTAATGCTTTACCATATGAGCATAGATAATACATTCAGATGTGCCCGGAGCAACAGAAGTGCTGATTGATACTATCATTTTTGAAGGGTACTATGCTGGAGGTTAAATCATCTCTCTCTCTCTCTCTCTCTCTCTCTCTCTCTCTCTCTCTATATATATATATATATATATATATATATATATAAAGAGAGAGAGAGAGATAGACTCTTAGATTCATATATAGGCTGTCACACTGACAGATACATTGATACATCGGTATCTGAGATTGATATTTATAACTGGACGTATAACTGCGATAGACAATGAGACCTTTATTTTCAAAATAATTATAAGAGCATATTTTACCCTATTTTCGTAAAAATGGCCGCTTATTGCTCGTCTATTTTAGTGGAAGACAGAAAATATATTTCTTCCCTTAACAATAGCGTAAGATTTCTTTTTCTGAGCGAAATGTACTTTATGAATTGACGGAGATGTTCCGTCTCGGGAAGAAGAATGGAAACGTCCGACGCAGTCATAATTATAACCGAGATCTATAATAATGACTGAGAGAGAGAGAGAGAGAGAGAGACCAATATAGACAGAGGAAGACAGAACCAGAGTGAGGGAAAGAGAGAGAAAGAGAGAGGATGAGGAGTGGGAAACAGAGTCACACGCAGACAGAGAGAGAGAGAAACAAAGACGGATAGAGAAATAGACAGACAGACGGAGGCAGCGAGAGAGAGAAAGAGAGAGAGAGAATGGAAAGGGAGAGGTAAATTACTTAGGGAAAGGGAGAGTGGGACTCAGAAAAAACGAAAAAGTGAAAGAGTGAGAGTAAAGGAGTATCTGACAGTGGTGACATAGCCCTTGTCAAGATTGACAATGGATGCGACAACTATTCACTACCTGGATTGGTAAGGTAGTTACCAAATTGCATTTTAACCAAGTACTCACTTTAACTACAGTGGCATACTAGCGACGACACCATATTTCAAGATTGCTGGCGATGAGATACAATGCCAGGTGAGATATATTCATGCATTTTCAAAGGGAAAGTGCTAAATGAACAAATGCAGCCTGAACTCTGAAAATTCAGTTTTCTGTGCTGATAAGAGTGTTGCTACCACGAACACTGTTTGTACGTTATGTGGTTATCATTAAAATGAATTTGGATGAAACTATGTTTGATGCTAGGCGTTATTCTCCAAGCGTTGGTATATAACAAATTTACTGTCAATAACTTGCAATAACACCCGCTGTCAAACTGGGCTGACCCCGAGTAATGTTCAGTTTAGTCTGGTACAAGGCCAAATAGGGAGCAAATTCCTTGTGTAGCATAGGCCTGCAACCATTCAGCTGCTGTTTTCTAGCTCTTTGCTCAACTTCCCTTTATTTACCTGGTCTTGGCCTCTGGAGACCGTCAAGCTGGAAATTTTCTTCTTTCAGGGTAACCCCCTTCCAGATGGACTGTCTTGCCGTGCTAAAGGGCTCTATCCAGGATAGCAACTACTTATTGGGCCCAAATATGTAGCCCCCAGGGGCAATGGAGTTAGATTGACATAATACTTATCTTTCAGGAGGAATTTTTAAAAGAGTACCAAGCGATTGGGGGTACAAATTTCAAGTCTCGTTTAGGGTGCAGGAAACACTGGCGCACTTTTCAAGTCTCGCCTACAATGCATAAAAGCAGCTGACCTGCCTTGGTCAAGACAGCCCTGTTATTTACCCAAAACTGGGGGTGAGAAGTGGATTCTAGTCTGAGAGCATTAGCGTGAAGTGAACGTAGAGAGCCCAGGTCGAAAATTGGTCCCCCGAATCCGTTTCCACGACGGTAACCGTTACGCCACCCTATACAAGATGGGGAAGATAGATAGAAAGAATGCGTTGCAAAAGTCATCCAAGTGAAAAGCATGTGGTTGCCTGCTTTGGAAATCAGCATTCGATATTTTGGCTTTGATATCATCTTTGGAAACGACTATCAACACTAGCGGGGAAAACACGATTACTTTAGATATCACTGAATGGCCTAATGCTGTTATCTACCTAATTACTACCTTGTCAACTCATCAATTCAAGAGAATAGAATGTCATTTTCGATGAAAATGACTTCTGATTGAAAAAATCGATTGACAGCTGAGCTCCACCATTTTTACGCTATTCATCCCTCTGTCAATTACAAGTGGTATATGAATTTAAAAGTTACGACATGTCAGAGTGTTTCCGTTTGAAGGATCAACCCGCTTAGTAATTTCGTTGTCGACATACTATTGTCATATCTTATTTATATAACTATATAATTCTCCCTCCAGCGGTGTGTCTTTATCCCTTTTCTGCTTTTTTTTTGTTGCCATATTCACCCATGCCCTCCCGCCAAGTTTTCAAAATATCGGAACAATTCGAGGATTAGACAGACTGCGATGAGCTCAACCATTCAAAGCACTGATGCTCATTAACCATAACTCATATCGAGCTCAGAAAGATGGGGAGGTCATTTTTCTCCCAGAGGGAGCATCGAAAAGAATGAAAATTGGTAAACGAGTAAGAACGGCTTCGATATTTATGACGACAGAATTAGAGAAGCGAAACTATTGGCAGAATAAAAGAGGGACATAAAATGGCGGTCAGTGCATGCGCATATCGCAGCGTCTTTATGATTGGTTTGTCATCCAGCCGGCTGCATTTCATTTTCATTCGGTAAAGTCCGTAGGAGCGCCGAACGCACCCAAACATGCATTGCATGACGTGTGCTGGAAAGATGAATGCGTGTGTCGAAAAAAAAACCCCCAAAAACTAAACAAAAATATAAGAGAGAAAAACAAACAAAAATATAACAATAAATGCGTGTGTGTTGCTATCGATTTGAGGGTCGTTTGTGATTGCATATTTGGCCAGCGACGGCATCAGATCAATTCTTATTTCTTTAATATGTATACAGAACAATATCAGACACATAAACGACCGTAAACGTATTTACGTAAGCACAATAAGTTCGTTGCTTAATCATGAAGAAAAAAAAGCAAAACAATAACAACAACAGCAACTAAAAAACACATTTGATTTACATCACAAATATTTTTAAACCGTAATCTCTTCCCTTGTTTATCAACTAAATTCAGTGGTGAATATAACTCGTATGAAACGAAGATCAAACAATGAATATTTCAGATCAAAATTTAGGTAATATCTACGTTTGAGTCTACGGACGCAGTGTTCCACTCTTGTATATAGGTATTTACGAAGTTTTGTGTATCGCAGGACAAGGTCATACATGTATGGCAGCAAGTGAGAATTGGAATCACGACAATAATAACCGTCCCGAAGGCAACTTTGCCAGTTACAGCTGTACAGAGAGGTATCTATGTATATCTACCTATTCGAGGTGTTTCCTTATATATATATATATATATATATATATATTATATATATATATATATATATATATATATATATATATATATATATTCCTGCAGCAACCCCATTTTCTTTAATTGCTTATTATATTTATGTTGTCTAAATTGAGTGATATATTTACTGTGTTACAACGTTTCAAATAAGTTTTTATAAAATATAACGCAATTCATTATTCATTCTGTCGGACCAAGTATGTCCATTTCTTTAATACACACACTCACACACACATATATATTCACACACGAACATTCACATATATTTGAGGTAGAGTTGATTTGATGGCTATGTGTGTGAGTGTGTGTGTATGTGTTTGAACGGACTAGAATAGATAGATATCAGAAGAATGATATAGATAAATAGTCAGATTTGTACATGCTGAGATCGATGAACGTTGTAGGTGGATAGATTACAAGTGTGAAATGAGAAGAGCAAAGAAATTACTTCGAATTGAATGATAGATCATATGACATAAATATCTTGGTCTGTGTTTGTGCGTTGATTTGGGAGAGAGTCGGTGTTTGTGCGTGTGCGCTGACGTGGGAGTGTGTTCATGTGTGAGATAGAATGCGAGCAGACCTGGTGGAATAATACTGAATAAAAATGGATTCTGGGGCTTAGAGTGTGTGTGTGTGTGTGTGATGGTTAGTTTCATTTTGTTTCCCATTCCAGCCAAAGCGATTATTTTAAATATGATATTTTATTTCGGGAAGAATGCCATGGCAAACTCCTTGCCCAGCAACACGCCAGCCAGCCAGCCAGCCAGCCAGTCAGCCAGCCTGCCAGTCAGCCAGCCAAATACACGTATCGACCATCGTCCAGGTTCGCTCATCGGTTGGTTAGGTGGAGTGGCCGTCCTCCTGGTGATAAGAAATAGCAGAGTGCTGAAACACCACCACGAACAAGAAGAGGGAGAGTAAGATGGACAGCACCCATTTGTTTCCGACGTTATTGGTCGATTTCATATATCGGTCGATGAGATTATGCACTCCATCATGAGAATACTTGTCGGTGCTGTTCAGTGGGGGAGGGGAAGAATTCGTGAACGCTGTTGTGTCTTTATTAAACGATGTATGTCCCAAAAGTATCCAGCCAGTTATTATTAACAAAAGATTAGCCTAACTAGGTCAATTCCTTTAAAGTTGTTCCGTTCTAAAAAATATCCATTGAAGAAAAGATTCGAAAAGATAGTTGGTTCACTGTCAAAAGGTCCAAAGGAACACTTGGCCCAATGCAAAAAAGTCCAATAAAAAAAGGCTTCTATGTGAAAAAGTCCAATACAAACACATGCAGTGCAAAAAGGTCCAATGCAAAAAACGCCCAATGTAGATACTTTCACCCTGTCTGTTCAGGGTTTTGGAATAACGCAGTAAGTATCCAGCATATTTTGGTGAGTCGCAACACGGGAAATGATGGTTGACTTGACTAATGGATAGACTGATCAATCTGTTTAATTTCATGGCTTTTCGGGTAGCACACCAGTATACAGGGAGAGGTGGATTTAAGCCTCTCCTAAAAGTAAAAGTCAGAAGTGAACAGTCTTGTCGGAATTCGATTTTCAAATTTTGCATTCCTTATCGATAACCCCAACACCACGTAGCATACTCTTGATGACAAAAGGTGCAAATAGCAATCAAGATTCGTTTTTTGACGTGCCCTCATAAAGGTAACCCCAAATCACCTCCGTTCTCTCCTACACCCGAGGGTCCTGTGACTCTTGACATCTCGACTTCATTGATCTACTGTAATTGCCCCTTCGCTTTACGACATTTCAGCTAATGAAATGTTTTTATTGTCACGCTCTAATTTCGCCATTAATGAAAGAACAGACTGGATCTTTGTGCTTGAGTTAGAACTATTGATCTGAACCCGTGGATACATTGGGCGCATCTGTTAGACTTATCATAAACCTTAAACCAAAACTGTCGGAATCAACATTGTCAATATCAACATAGGTTTCCTCCCTTTTCATATTGCTCTGGCTGGTCGGCGATGTACGTGTCGTGCGTACAGGCTGGAACGATGGAGATAGAGGGCTGAAATTTTGAACGTTTAATCCCTATCATTTCAAGGAAGCCCCAGCCTTAATAAACTTTCAGTGGGGTTTCGATTTGCAAAGTAATGTTATGCTAGATTGGTCCCTTAGTCTGTGTCCAGCAGCATTCACAATTTTTTTTTGAGGGGAGGGGGCTCAGACTTAATTTTAGGGACCAATGCTCAACAAAAGGCGAGAGAAGTAACTCGTTCAATATTCACCCTTTTTTCCAATTTCTTAATTGATCACCCAAACAAGGTATGCTGCCAAAAGACATTGGTTACGCGAAGGTTTCTATCGAGTGACTAACCAGAGCTGTTTTCAGCATGATCTGTACTGAGTCATAAATGATTGATGTTGACAATTTGGTCGGGAACGGGGAAAAAAACCTGTATAAAGAAGTCAAAACTGTGAAATTAATTTATCAAATAACGTGATGGTTGGCTAATCTCGCCTCAGCGACGAGAATAAACGAGATTCTGTTGCCCGAGACTTGATTGAATAAAGTTAAAAACGTGACCTTCTAACAACCAGGCAGATAACGCTAAACCCTGAACCTTTGGAAATCCAGTACTGATTCTATCTTAGTCTAACACAAACCTTAAACCTTGCCGACCCCATTCATCTCCCCAATTTCCCAGATTGAGAACAGGGAAGAATTTGATTCACATTCGTAGGCCTTGCAGCTTACGTGGTGTGTTCGATCTGTGAGAAATAAGATCAGTTGTTTGGTGATTTTCTTAAAGTACATTGTGACTATGGATGTCCGCTGAAATGTGAGCGGTGCCGGGCAAACAGGATATTTGCCTCTTTCCCAACTTCAGTCCAGGTCTTCTAACCGTGAGAGAGGTCCTTTTGAAATTTGTGACCTTGCAGAAGCCGGGGATCAAGGGGTCAGTACGAAGAGTGACAGCTTTGTACGTGTCAGAGCTTAAGTAACTCTTTTGTCCCATACCTGACAACTGACATCTGGATATATATTTTTGCTTGCCCCCTGGATTATATTTTCCGTCTTACCTGAAAGAGAGGCTACGGATGCTTATGGTCGTGACACGTATTTTTTGCAAGGGTTTGTATTGAATGTGCAAATGAGGGTGTGAGTGACGGGACAGATACCGGCACGAAAAACGGGATCGGCGTAGAAAGTTTGAGTTTCGAATAGGCATGAATCAACTTCTCCCCCAGCTATGGGTACGTAGCAGGGTAGATGGAGCCATTCAAACATCTAATAGATGGTTACTTTGATAAGGAGATCAAAGAAAAAAATATATATCTTGGCAGTCGTTATAGTTCGTCCCCAGGAGGAAGTTTGGGCGTTGGGATAGCAACCCCACCCCTCGAAAACCTACTTGTGACTGAAATCGTTGCAGAGTGATTGCAGTCCTATGCTCCACAAGGAGCCTGTGGGAATAAACAAATAAAGAAAGATAGCTTGAGAGAAAGAGGGACCGAGTGAGAGGAAGATATTGTGGCATAGATATGGACATTTTAACCTCGCCTCCCCCCAAGAAAATGCCCCCTTACTCCCCCTCCCCAAAGAAAGGAAATAAAAGAGTTGACCTATAAGGCTCGCTTGTAATCTGAACTTTAAAAGGCGGAACAAGAAGCCAGCCTGATATGCTCAACTTACCATGATTCCAGCAATAAATCTCAATATTTCCAACTTGGGGCCTTGTTAAGCGAATAGATTTAACTTACAATCTATTTATAGAACACACCAAGATGTATGTCAATACTTTTGTCTGTAAGATCTGAAAGTGACGTCACCAACTAAATGATGATCGGAGAGTAGTCTCCCTTGCATAATCTTTTTCTCTTATCCGCTCACTTAAAATGCAATGTCTATGTCTTCATTTTTGCTCGTGTTTAACATTTAACACTACTTATTGAAGAATTGCAAAGACAAAAACGTATAAAGAGCGACGATTTACATTTTGTCCATTCCCTTGCTTTCGATGGGAGACCGTTTGGGAACATCTGGTGCAGTGAGAGAGAACTGTGAAGTGAATGACGCTGCTTCGGGTGCTTTTCACTTCTAAGCCCGTATAGGGACATCTGACGTCGTAGCCAGCGTAAAAGCACCTTAGTTAAGCTTTGTTATGCAAGTTACCCGTCGAATATTTTGGGTATATTTTTCGTTAATTTTACATTCAGTCTGGTTTGATATTCAGGAATTACTAAAAATAAATAAATGGGAAAATTCAGAGCAACGGAATTCTTTTGATGTAATGTAAGTACAATGCAAATGCAGAATCATTTAGAATTTGCCGTCATTTTCCAACGGCAAGGGTGAAATTGTGGAAATTGTGGAAAAACATGATGCAGTGTAAACAAATGAACACTACACTTCACATGGTTTACAATAGCAAGTGCCTCATAAAGAATTTAGTAGGACTTGAACCTGGCGGTCAGCCAGACAACCCGGATGAGATTTGAGTGTAACCTATGCAATTTTATCAGAGCATAGTGGAGTAACATAGTTTGGCACAAGGCCAGATATGTAAGGTTCTCGGTGAGTATCAAGTTCCTCATATAAGTAATGGTTTGATTCGTTAATTTACTGATACACCTCTCTCTCACAACATATATAGAGAGAGGGAGAGAGAAAGGACAGACACTCACATATATTATCTCACTCTCTATCACACATTTTCTCTCTCCCTCTCTCTAGATAGAGGGAGAGAGGGGAAAATTTACATATCTATTTCATCGAAAATGACGGACATGAGTGTTTCTTCATTGATTTTGTAAATATATGTACATAAACACACTAATACATTTATGAATATATATATATATATTGAGAGAGAGAGAGTGACAGACAGACAGGCAGACGGGCAGAGAGATAGATATAGAGGGAGAGGGACAAACAGACGGATAGACAGACAGACAAACACAGGAAGGGTGAGTTTCGAAAACGATCTTGAGTTCAAATAAAGAGCTAGTGCGTTGACTGATAAAATGAATATTTTTCGAGGTCAAAATTGATTCAGTTCTACTTTGGCAGCCATCAAATGTAAAGTAATCAAAATAAAAATCCGTCAAAAAAAAGAAAAAAACCAAACTTATCGGATTTTTGATTTGCTTCTTTTGGCGAGATAAAGATTTCAGAATGTTTCCCTTCCCTCTTTTTCCCCTCAAATGTATTATTTAGAAAATCTATAAAAAGACAAATTGGACTTACACCAAAACAGATTTTGCCAATCACAGTCAAGAGGTCGAGTTTATTTGCTGACAATTTAAGATAGATATCAAATTCGATTAGTTGTTACTACTATAAACTACAATGTATACCGCCGAGAAAAAAATGACTTTATTTATCATCGTCATCATTTGTAAATAAGTTGCAATATTTCAGCAACCCAATCCCCGAGCATTTTTCACTTCTATTTATTCCAATAAGTTTCCTAAGAAACACACTTTAATATATACGTATACATATGTAAATACACACTCACACACATATATATATGTATATATACGTATCAAATTACGAATACAAACATGATTCAAACGAAATTATATGCGCCAAGAACCTAAAATATATAATGAAGCACTTATAAAACAACACGTTGAAATAATACTGACCATATTAGAAGTGATTTGAAAGACTCATGGTTGTGGATACTTAGAACGGTATATGAAAATTGACTGAAATATGTTTCGTTTCCAGCATTACAAGATGGAAAGTTTATATGACTATATATATATATATGTATATATATATATATATATATATATATATATATATGATTATAAATTGCGTTATATTGCATTGTAACTTTCATTTGAAATGATATTCCGTTATCCATCAACGTAGCATTGCTCTTATCTATTGTAAAGGCTCAAATAACTGTTTAAACTCAAAGTTCCCATTTTTGCTTTTTCACGGTCCATATCTGCTCTCTTTGTTTCTTTCAGTGCAACAATCATGTTATATATATATATATATATATATATATATATATATATATATATATATATATATATATATATATCATCATAAGTCTTTTATCGTTCGTCTTTGGACATACACTTCCTCAAGGATCCACCACAATTCTCTATCATGGGCGTCGCAGAGTCAGTATTTCCTGAATACGTCTAGTTCGTATATATATATATATATATATATATATATATATATATATATATATATATATATATAGTGGGAATGGTCCCTCAGCCAGCCAGAGAATTTCTGTTGAGTAGTAAGTTTGGTTCTCGCTGGTTGCCCCAGACTTGTGGCCCTGTATTAAAGATACGCCCATCTTACTAAATGTCAAAGGACGCTTGTTGGGATGCAATGCTGAATATTGCTGCTGATTAGCGAGTTCGATCCCCACGGGGCACCCCATGCTTGTGGCATTGTGCCTAAGCTAACCGAAGTTTAGAGAAGAATGTGTTTTTTTCTTAAATAGCAAAGAAAAAAAGAAAAGAACCGTAAACAGAAAAAAGAGTAATTTGCGGGTATATATCTCCCTGTCGCCAAAATCTTTCCGGCTCTTTTGGGACGAATGATCAAAGCAGATAAAAAAAATGCATAATTTTCTTTGTGTTAATGGCGAGATGCCAGATAAGTACGTATCAGAAGTTGTATAATTCTTACACTTATCTACGTTTTGTGACTCACGTTGAAACACGGTTAAAACTGGAATGAAACAGCGAATACTTATATTTTTTTGTCAAAGTTGGGTCTCAGTCCTTATCTACGATAGACTTTAACCACGGAAATATAAGGTGAATAAAAAAAAAAAAAAAAAAACGAGAACGGTGATAGCATTCTATCACTAAGTAGACGCTACTATTATAATGAAGTCGTTTTGCTGATATTGCTTTATTGAGGTTTAACGGTCGACTTTTCTTGTTATAAGATGATTAGGAGTTATAATGAGACCTTAACAGGAGCCCCCCCTTGGTCAGAGACGGGACTGAGGAAACGAGGACACGAGGTGATTAAATCTAAAGTCTACCCTTCTGATTCTAAACCTCAACATTCTTGTATTCCTTCAGATCTCATGGCGGCAAATCCGAGTGAAGAGAATGCCGACAGACACAGTTGATATTTCTGACTCCTATTAAAAATGTCTTAGGTTCTAAAAAGAAGAACAGGTCCCCCCCAACAGGAGAATATTCCTACAGAATATTTTTCAGGCGTAAATGGCGCAGAACGAAGAAGCCATTACCATTCATTTATATGGAAAAATGTTTGGAGCGTTCTGCAGGCCTCAAAATAACCTCGTGTGAGATTTTTGCAACGATTGATAGTGCTTCAATGATTGCACAACAATGTGACTCCAATTTTGAAAGGGCACGTAAGTTTAGGGAAGGTTTGCAGGATGTTTTCAGTGCCTAAAAAATATGTGACGCTTAGCAGTCAAGCATATTTTCGTATTTCAAGGCTTTTGCATCAGCCACTGGAGATGACGAACCTCGATTTTCGACAATGAACAAATGAATATAGAAGGTTATTTTTTGGGTCTGGGAATGTTCAAAAATATATACATATAAATTAATGGTGATTGCTTTTTCGCTTCATCATCTCGGGTAGCAGAAGACACCTAGTAATGCAAGTCTTTCATAGAACAAGGTAGTGTGAAGCGAAATTTCGGAGAGTAAGGACACCCGTACTAATGTAGGTCTTTAGTTTAGTAAAAGTGAAATGGCGTAAAGCGAACTATACCCGTATAAAACACCTTCACTTTTTGATTTACGGATATGTCTATCCTTTTTTTTATCCTCTCTGATTACAGTTTTTTCAACGGTCCTATTTGTCAGTCTCAAAATTAATTGTTGGTAATCAGGACCCGATACATCATTTCATATTCGATGTTATACCCATTGGAGCTGGCTATATCAACCGACAAAGCTTATACTACGTTAGTTGATAAGCAAGGGTTAGGCTCTTTTCAATTCTTAATCCTCTTCCTACTGTTCTTTTGACTTATTCTACTCTAACCCTTGGTAGCCGTTGCTTATGCGGTACTAAAATGCGATCGTATAAAAATTAGCAAGATTATTTCCCTTGATGGATAAATAGCTAACATAAGTGTTTTAAGTCATACGAAGACATCAAATCATTCATTTTACTTTTTTCCCCTCTGTAATGAAATCTCTTACTAAATTTTATTTTTCCTCCATTTTTAACATCGAAGGGGTGTGGGATGTGAGAATGTTACACTCTCACTCGCCCGCTTGATATTAAAATGACGAAAACATCAAAATTAATAACATTTCAAACCATATCATTAAAAATGCGAAGAGTATTAGGAGGGTGACAGTTTTAGCTACAAAGTCTGCTTGAAATGAAAAATCAAGCCAACTTCAAAACAAGAGTTTCTGGTACCGTAAAAAGAAATAAGAGAATTCATTGAAGGAGAATGAAGTAAAATCAACGATTATGCTGACTTAGTATGACTAGGAGCGCATTTATGAATGACGTGAGCCATTTTATCCATCAAGGGAGTTAATCTAGTCAATTTTGATGCAGTCGTATTTTTGACTCGCTCAAGCAAGGATTACCCGACCCTAAAACTCAGGCAACTGACACCGTCGGAAAAAAGTTTGCTGAACGGCCTCTTATCTTCGTCTTTGAGATAAAATGTTTACACCGTTGATTTCTGTTGTTGCAATTACAATTTTTAGCTCCATTTGGTATTTGAATGGAGAGGGATTCATGTTGAAGGTTCTTTTTCAGTCAAACAAGGAGATCCTTTCCAGTGACCACCGTCAACTACACGGAAAGGTCTAAATGTTTCAGCACAAGCTCTTCGACTTACTGACTGATACCGAACTTGCAACTTTTTGCCGTACACTGTAAGCTGGTCGCTTCATAAATTTATTCATGGTCAGAGCCACTTCCAGTATTAAATAGTTTATTTTAGTAAAAAAAAAATGTCCACTCAATATTGACATCTCTCAAACTAGCGGACGTGATCAATACTCTGGGTAAATCCTTAGCGAAAGAAAATATCGCCAAGTATTGTTACTGCAACTGTCCCCCCTTTCTAATCAATACCGGCTGCGTAATTATACCGAGCGTCCATTTAAATATTGCCATTCCGGAGCGGTTCCTACTCAGTCTGTTAATAACGATTGGATTTTGTCTTGTATTGACTCGTTTACTTAAACAGGAATTGTTTGAGACTATCTTCTTAAAACATAACACAACGTTCGTTTTGTACGCAAAACAACCGCTATCTATTGTCTGAAAAGACAATGGATCTCCAATATTAGGAACCGTCAACTAAAACTGTCAACTAAAACTGTCAACGTAAGTTGATTCAGTTTTCCAGTTGGTTCCAGCTGGCTGGCTGGCTGGCTAACCATCCACGTGCGTATCGCCTGCGTTCGAACCGCATTGATAGAGCTAGAAGGTCGAAAATGTACACATTTACTCCTTTTTATGTATAGATAAAAAAAAATCTTTTGTTGGTCATCTGACGGTCTCTATTGAGTGACTTACCAAACTAGACCTTTCCTCTCGCCCTTCTCCTGCGATAACAACAACGTAATAACAAAAAACAAAAACAACAATAACTACTACTACGATTAAACGACAACAAAAGTAACGGCAGAGAAGGAACGGTGATATACTAGGAACTGTTCAAACTATGCAGGTTCGGCCATATGAACAAAAATCAGCCCCAAACACAGTATGTTCTACTAAATAAGAATGATTTTTTTGCGATTGATTTTTAATCTCAGCGAACCTTTCTTATCTTTGATTATTCTCTCTATTCTTCATAAAATCCTTCATCATTTTTCTATGTCGATCTTTTTATCCGTAAAGCCCTGCGACAAGACCTCCGTAATTTGCTGTTGGATTTGCTGAAACCAGATTCATTAATTACGCTGTTGGGATATTTATGAACTCTCCTGTTTCGTTATTGGGAATTTCACTGCTATTGGGAATTTGAATGTATGAATAAATGATGAATAAATAATTAATTGTACAAACCAATACGCATTTTTACCAGTTTTTTTTTCCCCGGACAATCGAATTTTCTTCTTTGTGTTAATTTTACAAGTACTACCAGTCTCACGTAAAAAAAATCATCATCAGCAGCAGCATCAGCAGCAGCAGCAGTCTTTTAACGTCCATCGTCACATTTCTCTATCATTGGCGTCGCTGAGCCAGTATTTTCTGAATTTGTCTAGTTCATCCCCCCATCTTGTATTTTGTAGGTGTCGTTTTTGCATGTGATCACTGGGGATCCATGTTGTGAGTCGTGGTGTCCATCAGTTGTCTTTCATTCTTGCAACATGACCAGCCCACTGCCACTTGAGCCTTCTAATAGATTCTACAATGTCTCGGACCCCCGTTTTTTTCCTGATATATTGTGCTGTCTTATCTCTCCATGTGAGACCAAGCATGATTTTCTCGTGCGCACGCTGCATGTTTCTCAGTTTGCTTAGGTTCCATGTTTCAGCTCCATAAATGACTATCGGGAGGATACATTGGTTGTATACTCTTCTTTTTCAAGATTATTGGGATAGTCTTGTTTTTGAAGGTTGAGCTTGCTCTGCCAAAGGCTTGCCATCCTAGGGTGATTCTCCACTTGATTTCTTCTTCTTTTGTGGTTTTCATGGAGATTTGTTGTCTTAGGTAGATGTAGTGGTCCACTTTCCCCAGTTTTGCGTCTTCGATTTTGACAGTTGGACATCGCCAAATAATTCCAGTGCCCTTGGGCAGCAATCATGTCGATGGATGACTTTCTCGATGATAGAAACAACATAGTACTCTAAAAGTCATTTCAATCTTATAGAATTCTGTAATACATCGGTGGCAACTAAAGATAAATACTCGCCCAGAGGTGACTTACAACTTTGGTAAGTAATAGCATTTAAATTCATAAACTACTTATTGTGTTAATTGATAGAGGGTGTCACCAGAGAGAAAAAAATCAAAGTGAGGTGACAAGTATTTAATTCTTAACTAGGTGCACAAGTCAGGCAAGTGTGGATGTCATCAATTTCTGGTTTTCTCTGCTAAGTAAAAAAAGGCTTTTGTGAACCCACACATGGGAAGATTGAGAATCGTCTGGGTACATGGATAGCAGAAATGTTTTCTTTCTTCAGTGTATCTTGCCTTGCTGGAACGAACTGGTACGGTTGGTATATTTGCAACCATTTTTTTAAATTCACTATTTTCTGGAGAAAGGCGATCAGTAATGTCTGATTAGTTATGTTCTATGAAAGTAGCTATCTGATCATTGCTCCAAGGTGAGTCGTCCAAATAGTGATGATAATTAATGTCAATATTTCTTATGAACAGAAAGAAGAATATAGAGGGAATAGCAATCAATAATGATAATAATGATAATAATAATAATAATAATAATAATAATAATAATAATAATAATAATAATAATAATAATTAGGAGACTCTGAAAACAAGAACAGGGGATAAGAGGAAGGATCAGGACTGTGCTGACCACAACACTACTGGGGAATGCACAAATACTGAGGATAGTAATTGAAATATGAGACGTACCACCCCCAGTTGTTAGCGATGGCCTAACAGCTAAGAAAAAAGGATGGGGGATATGGTACAAACCACAGCGTTGCTGTGACAGGTGAGGGCGTTTTGAGAGGAGGAGGGCTGGAGAGCCGAGAAGACTTACTGTCACTCAGCCTTCAGCGATAACCACCCGGCAACTGGTGTGAAACTGTAATCTACAGCAAACCTGTGGACTGTGAAAGTGTGAAAAGGAGGGCTGGAGATATGACGAGACTTGCTGTCACTTGGTTCTCAGCGACAACTTTTTTGAAAATTTCCCCAAAATAATAATAATAATAATAATAATAATAATAATGATAATATTTATTATTATTATCATTATTATTATTATTATTATTATTATTATTATTATTATTATTATTATTATTATTATTATTATTATTATTATCATCATCATTACAACTGGGGGTGGTACGTCTCAGATAATAATAATAATAATAATAATAATAATAATAAGTATTATTATCATCATCATTATTATTATTATTATTATTTCTTTGTCGCTGTTGAGAATGGGGAGTACGAAAATGGCGCCTTTGTATGCAAAACATTTGAAAGTGTACAAATGTGAGTGTGCGTGTGTGTGTGTGTGTGTGTGTGTGTGAGAGAGAGAGAGAGAGACAGAGAGACAGAGAGAGACAGAGAAGCAGTGATGTGTGGCCAGAATATTAATCAGTGACAAGCAACAACTATTTTCGCATTTGCTCCTGCTGATTCGTCAAGCGACCGTAAAAAGCCCGATCGACTGTCCGAGACGGAAAAAAAAGAGAGGAAAAGAAGGAACGAGAGAACGAGAGAACGAGAGAAAAGAAGAAAGAGAAGGGGGGGAAGAAAGGAAGAAAGAAAGAAAGGCAGAATGAAAGGATGAAAAAGGAAGGAAGGTAAGAAAGAATGAAAAAGAAAGGAAGGAGAGAAGAAAAAGAAAGAGAAAAATGAAAGAATGGAAAAAATGAAGAAAGAAAGTATGAAAGAAAGAAATGACATAAAACGATTGAGAAAAAAAGGAAGAGAATAAAAAAAAGTAGTGAAAATGGATAGAAAGAAAAAAGTAGCAACAAAACGGAGAAAGAATAAGAGAAAGAAAGATCGTGCAACAAATGTTTAAAAAGGATTGGAAGGACCAAACAAAAGAACAATAAATGGAGAGATACATTGCCGAACACTGAATCGTTGTGTGAACTGTATATTGGTGGTAAAAGCAAAAAGAGTCAAGAAATATAAAATAAAAAAAACATGGCGTTAAAACTAAAAGTAGCGGGAAAAGCAAAAAATAAAATAGCGAGAAAGATAAAAATGGCTGGAAGTCACTTTTTTTTTATTTGTTTCATTCGCCTTTGAATATACTCACACCTTTGTTGTTGCAAAACCGAAAATATTCCCTATTCATGAGGGCAGCCGCTAAACATCAGGGTTTGCAATAACAGTAATAAAAATACAAGTGTAAACTGTGATAAGAAAAGTATGTAAACATATGACCTTACGATTTTTGTTTACAATGCATATTGAAAGGTTTAGGTAAAAACAAATAGCCTCTCTGCAAGTTTCTCAATCATGTCCATCACCTCGTTTTGATTTCGTTTGTCACCATTTTCTCCCGTCACAAGTAAAACATGGACACGCTTGTACGTAAAGAACTGAATAGAATCACCATGTATTAATATTTTAACACGAATCGAGAGGCACTTGGAGATATTGAGCTATTCATGGAGGTGAATGTGACCAAACAGTTTACGGCAGAGGGAATTGGCAGGGTTGTCAATGGGACACTTGCCTTTCTCCCTTGTTCAGGCTTTCTCACCCAGGGTGAGAAGGTTGAAAGTTGGAACCTAATAGTCCAGAGCTTTCCAAACTGTTTACATTGGCGACACACTTTTCAAAAATATTTTTTCTTCGCGACACGTAACTCAAGTTTTGTTTGGAAAGCCAAATATATAACGTCGTCCCAGCAGTTCAACTGATCAAGAGAAAAGTACATTTTTGAAAGATATACACAATTATATTTAATTTCGCAAGACTCTTAGAGATTATCGGTGATACTCGAAAGTACTGCGACACACAGTTTGGAAAGCTCTGGATAATCAATAAAGGATTATGGGGCTGTAAAATTAGTTCATGTAGCCCCCGACTTAATCAACCCATATAAAAAGGTGTTATTATTCTTCGCAGGTAACAGGGTTGTCGTTGAGATATATCCCAAATATATTCTTTTGTCCCCACCTGGAAATAAGTCCTTTTGACTTGTGAAAGTTGATATGGATGCCCATGAGGTATGGATAAGGCTGATTTTAAAGCTCTAGCATATACAGATTGTGTCATTCCGTACTGATCCCGGAATAGGCATGAATCCAGCTCTCCCTTTACCGACTATGGGTAACAAAGTAGAGTGGTTCTTTAGCTATGGTTGGGAACCATTCTAGGAGATAAACAACTCTGATTCCAAACCAAGAAGTGGGGCCCGATTAAACGCCAGCAATGCGTCTCTGTGTTCATGGAGCATGACATGACACACTGTGCACCTCAGTGATACATTACAACCTGATCTGTCTCCAATCGTTCTGTCTATGTTTTGCCGCTGGGCCAATGGCTACAGGGCCGAGAGAGTAAGGATGATGACATGCCTTACTCTCCCTCGTTCTAATCCAAATCAAGAACAGGTCCCGTCTTCACACCCGAACAATTGATCAAGAAAGAAGAAAGATAAGGGGAAAAAATACGTTATGAATAAAAAGAAGATGAAAAAAAAAAAAAAGAATTGGTGAAAGACACCGTATATCTCCTGATATCAGATACTCTTTTTTTTAATGATAACGTTAGCGTTTGCTTCATCACCTTCCTACTATCACGAGCTGCAATGTGACGCAAGCGCAGTAGGATCCATCAGATCTTACCCTCAGCGACCAAAGCACAAAGACGCAATCCATTGCACATATAGCCCTCCTTGTGCGAGTGATATCTGTGTGGATCACGATTCACAAACACCGATTGTATGCAATATTAACGAGTAACGAACCACACATCATCATCATCATCATCATCATCATCATCATCATCATTATTTCATCGTTCGTTATTAGACTGGGACCATCCCAAAGATTCACTAGACATCTCTATCATGGGCGTTGCAGAGCCAGTACTCTCTGAACTTTGTCTAGTTTGTCTCTCCATCGCGTATTCAGCCCGCCTCGGTTACGCATGTGATCTCTGGGGATCCATATTGTGATGTCCATCTTGCAGCATGACCAGCCCATCGCCATTTGAGTTTTCTAAAGGATTCTATGATGTCTCTGACCTTTGTTTTCTCCCTGATATATTTTACTGTCTTGTGATCTCTCCACGTGAGATTGAACATGATTCATGTTTCTTAGTTTGCAGGTCATTCCCTTTGTTGGGTTCCATTTTTTTTAGCTCCATAGGTGACTATTAAGCGAGTTTAAAGGACTACCTTCTCTTTACAGTTATACCCAACATAGTGCAACCCCGTTTAGCGCTGACTCATGATGGCACTCGTCTTGCGAATGTTTTTCCGAAATGAATTTAGTATTGTCAAATTTCACAAATAAATAATGATGAAAAATGCCATCCTGAAAGTCCCCGACATAATTGCATACTGTAGACATTGGTTAATGTGCCATGCAAACCAGATGAGATAAGAAGCATTAATCTATTCCATCTTGTTGAGGCTCAACAAAGACATCCTATGTTTCAAAATGATTGCTGGTGCAATATGTGGATCGAAGAACGTGCATTATGACAATAATTAGACGCAGACATGTAAGAAACTACTCATATATACTTCCACGTACACCTATATCCATAGGTTCACAGGATCGTTACTATCATTGTGCTAATGACCCGGTCAATAGAAGGGTATAGAATCAATGCATCCTCTCGATTGTCACCTATGAAGCTGAAACATGGAACCTAACCGAAAGATTGACCCTCAAACTGAGAACCATACAAAGTGCTCAAGAGGGATTCGTGTCCAAGATCACATGGAGAGTATGTTAGAGAAAAAAAACAGGAATCAGAGACATTAAAGGGATCATTAAAACACTCAAATGGCAATGGGCTGCCCACATTACATGAATGCCAGACAACTGCTTGATATCCTGACTCAAACGTGGATCCCAAGAAATCGGATGTGAAAATGCAACCGGCAAAATATGATATGGTATGACGGACTTGGAGAAAGTCTATATCCAACGACGAACGCTAAAATGCTGCTGCTGTTGCTGCTGCTGATGATGATACCGCTATTTCGTTTCGTGTGGCATTTTCAAGAATAGGTAGATTGCTAAATGAGATACATGCCTCCTCCATTATAGTGGATGGTGGACAAATATTGATATTTTTCTAGCTCCAAAATAGCCGAAACTTAGTTTTAGAGTAGCTGAAACTTAGTTCCAAATTAAGAGATCTATGCTCCAAAATAGTTTGATTGATCATGACTCAGTTATAACGCCGATGGCTTTGTTGGACCCAACAACTGCGTTATAAAGGGGGGGATGACGTCTGTATTGCTGTATTTGACATGGCCCTTCCGTCTACCAGAAAGGGAAGGGTGCGAACAGAAGTTCAGATAGTATCCTTAGTGTCGATAATATCTGCTCGTCATCCAAGGAAAAACCAGAATCCTACAGAGAATAGCGTATCTGAAGTCGATATATCGAAAATTTCAAGTTTTGTTTCACTATATTCATCATGTTATTAGAGAAAATTTTTTAAAAAAAAAGCTTCGTTTTAATTTTTCTCTCAAAATGTTAACAAGCAAGGCATTATCGATCCTTTGTCATAAACAACAATAATGACAACAACAACAACAACAACAACAACAACAACAACAATAATAATAATAATAATAATAATAATAATAATAATAATAATAATAATAATTGATGAGACTTGATATCATTCAGCCTCTAGAGATGGCCACCCAGCATCTGGGGTAAACTTTGAGAAGCATGAAAATTAGCATTATTAATATTATTGTCATCATTATCATCATTGATAATAATAATAATAATAATAATAATAATAATAATAATAATAATAATAATAATAATAATAATAATAATAATAACTGCACATCAGGAATGTGTGAAACTAAAGATGAGACGGTCAAGCTAAAATAGATAGGGAAGAAAAGAATGATATATATATATATATATATATATATATATATATATATATATATAGCTTCAAACACTTAAAACATTTTTGTGTCACTACAGTCATTTATTTCCCGATATCTGTCAATGTAATTTATGTAATTTTCTACGGTGAATTTTCTAATGTTTTGCACATACTTTAACATTATGGCACTACTAGTAATTTTTCTCTTGCTGGGATGATCTGTTGTTTACCATGTAACCGTTTCAGGGATTTGAAAACAAAAGAGCTATGTTAATATGGTGCCCCAGCAGTGCTGGTTAAACGCCACCCTACCTTTTAGTAATGATTTCAATACATAGTTAATTTCATACCACATGGAGTTTGTCATTTCATCGAAGGTATTAACATAATGTGTTGTAAATGAATCATACACTCATACTACACATTTAATTTTTTTGAAACACAGGACTCACTTACGTAGGTAACCTCTATTTGAGGGATCAGTAAGTATATATATATATATATGAGAGAGAGAGAGAGAGAGAGAGAGAGAGAGAGAGAGAGATGCAGAGAAAACGATAGGTAGTTAGGGAAATGATAGAAAGTAAAAATCAAGCCTGAAGAGTATATGAAAAAGTACGAAAAGAGAAAGAGATAGAAAATCAGAGTAGAAGATGTGTGTGTGTGTGTGTGTGAGAGAGAGAGAGAAAGAGAGAGAGAGAGAGAGAGAGAGAGAGAGAGGATAAGATGGAGATAAAAAGAGAAGAAAAAGAAAGAGAGAAAGTATGTTCGTTATTTCACTCCCAGCGGCTAGTTGCTCTTAATTCGTAATTTGCTCCTATTCAACCAAGGGAACATTTGTTCTGGACTTCCGCTTTTGATCAATATCATCAAAGAATTGACGACTTCAGGAGGTCGTGCACTGTCTACGCATGCGCAAAATCCACTTGCCCTCCATGTTTGTATGTATGCTAGCATGTATGTACACCAAATCCTCCATTAACGTTGTTTCATTCAATGTAGTTCCGTTATAACGTCTTCGAGAGAGAAAATAAAAGATTATATATATATATATATATATATATATATATATATATATATATATATATATATCCAAATAATGAGCTTGAATATGATTTTTTCTGTTTATTCGTTTGTCGCTGACGCATCTCATTGTTTAGTTCACCTTTGTATTATGGCGTCACAATTACTTCATCGATTACGTCATAGAAACTAGCAAGACTTAAAACGTCTGGTCACACATTAAAATAGCTTGAGTTGAGTTTGGGCTTTGAAAAAAAAAAGAAAAGAAAAGAAAATTAAGTCACTTGAAATACTAAAAAAGAAATTATCCAATAGCTTTGGGCTCCACCGTGCTGATCCATACGTCAATACGTAAATAAATGTGGTATATTCCACAACAAAGTAATGCAGGTGGAATTGTGAATCAAGTGATCTTTCAGACTCTACAAAAGGTAATTGTATAATTATCACACAAAAATAAATTGAATCGAACATTATCTATATAATTGTGTCCATACGTTTCTCTTAACGCTGTTTCAGTTGAAGGTGTTGCTCTCCAGAACCCAACCACGACGTTAATGAGGGTTTCAGTGTGTATATAGATGCACATCTTTATATTTTTCGTTTGACACTTTCCCTTTGGCGAGTTCATGTATTTCTCCCGGTGGTATTTGAAATAAGATTCATCCATGTCTGTACTGGGTTATACAGTTTTCCCTCGCTGTCCGAAAGTCAAACGTACTTTCATAGACCAAAAAGTAACTAACATTCAACCATGTGGATTGCTGAGCATCCTCAGACTCTCCCAAGCCCCCTCCTCCCAGCCCCCTCCCCAAATAATATTGCACAACAGATTTGTAACGATTGACTGTGCAGCTATGATGGTTGAAAAGTATTACTTTGATTTTTCAAGTACGTGCAGAGTATGTTTGCAGGATGTTTCGAGTACCTACAAGGAACTGTATGATAAAAAGTTTGTGTGAGGCTAAGTAGTCGAGCCAAAAAAATGATTGAGATGTATGAAGATTTTTTTTTTCTAAAAAACCCGAAACAAACAACCTTTTCTCAGAAATTCAAATACATCAATGAATCGTTCACAGGTAATGATTACTTGGCCATGATTGCCAGTCAGATCATGAACGCTCGTGTTTAATTTTCCTGTCAGGCTTCTCCGTTAAAGAAGAAGCTGACTGGCACGAATTAGCGAGATGTTTCTGTCTGGGCAAGGTCGATATTTTACAGATATTCCAGTATATGCGTTCGTGTGCGAACAAATCAAAGAAACAAGGCTATCAATATGTGCATGGACATAGATATACATGTATGTATGAATTGATTTGTAAACGCATGGCAGTATCTGATGGCGACTGAAGCGGCAAAAAAACAAGCCTTGTATATTTGTGTTCTGAAGCCGGAGATTGATGGAAGCTATACAGTGGAAGACAGGAGTTACGGTTCAAGTAACCAGATGTATCTATGACGTAGTCTCAATCGGATACAAGCTAGCTGTTCTGCTATAAGGTCCAATCCTACTTCTATTCTGATTAAATGACTACTACACCTTTTGTATTATATACATATATATATATATATATATATATATATATATAGAGAGAGAGAGAGAGAGAGAGAGAATAAAAAAGATATAGGAATATATGTTTTTAGAGTAAATATATTTATTCAGAAGAATGAAACAAACTCTGGCGTATTCTTGATATACATTTTTGTATACATGTCAGACTTCACAATTTGGCTCAGGTGATAAGACAACTGCCTGTCGGTCAATTGGTCGTAATTTGGAATCACAGAAAAAATTGTCAATTTTAGGTATCAGTTTGGTTTAACAAGACTGCACGGATTAACATCGGAGCGTTTACTTCCCTGAATTAGGTGAGAATTATTGTGGTCGAGTACGCGACGAGAAGCCAGAAATTACTGAAAGCGAATAAGAATGAAGAGGAAGATGGAGGAGAAGAAGGAAAGTTTAAAAAGAATGAAATTGGATGAAGAATAAGGGAAGGAGCGTATGGATCATGAACCAAAGAAAAAGAGTGGATATCAGGTCTGGTTAATCACAAAATAGAAACTGTCACATGAACAACGTCTTTTTGGCAGCTTGCAGTGCTGGTGGGCGTAATCACATGAAAATTTTGAAAAAAAACTGGTGATCAATGAATGAGTTACTTCTCTCGTCTTTTGTTGGGTGGTGATCACTCAAAAGAACCATATTTAAAAAAAGCATCAATAATAAAAGAAAAAAAACAAGATTGAATGCCATCGGACTCAAACTAAGGGACCAATTTAGCATAAACTTACATTGTGGATTGAACCATCTCCACTAAAAATTTATCTAGGGAGAGGATTTTCAAAACGCAAAAAACTGTTTTATCTAGACATAAAAATGAGTAAATGTTTAAATTTTCAGCCCTTTAGCTCCTATAGAGCATTCTGTACGTGAAATAGATACATAGATAGCCAGTCAGCCCGACCAACGAAGCAACTGAAGAAGGGATAGGAAAAATTAGAAAATACAAAAAAAATGAGGAAAGAAGAGAAAGAAGGGGAAGAAGGTTAAAGGGGAAATGCAGAAAGAAAGAAAGAAAGAAGAATGCAATAAGATATAAGAGAGAGAGGGGGAATATAAAGAAAGAAAGAGAGAAAGAAAGAAAGAAGGAAATAAAACTGACAAAGAGAGAAAAAAGAACTAAAAGTTCAATGAGGCGTCCACTACAAACTTTAAACTGTGATTATCGCCGTATCGCATGATCTTGAATAGAATATAATTTCAATTAAGGAACATCGTGTCAAAAAACACCTTTTTAAACGTTTCGAGTAAATCTGACTTGAAATAGCTGAGAAAATAGATTTTAAGACAATAAGATCAAACGCCATAATTGCCAGATCATTTGACCCTGAATGTACGATTTTTATTTGTAAGAAGTAACTTATCAAGGGACATCTTTCAGCCAAGTACATAGTAAATCTGGATCCTACAGGCAAATACGCCTCTGACAAGAGAGAAAGGAAAACCAAAGAAAGATAAAGAAAAATAGTGTTTACATCAGATAAAGGAGAAGGAGAGCAAGGATGAAGGAGAGGAAGAGTAAGGATGAAAGTGAAGAAAAGTAAGAATGAAGGAGAAGAAGAGTAAGGATGGAGAGAGAAGAAGAGTTAGAATGGAGAGAGAAGAAGAGTAAGGATGGAGAGAGAAGAAGAGTAAGGACAAAGGAGAAGGAGAGTAAGAACGAAGGAGAAGAAGAGTAAGGACTGATGAGAAGGAGAGTAAGGATGGAGTTGAAGAGTAAGGATGGAGAAGAGTATGGATGGAGGAGAAGAAGAGTAAGGGTAGAGAGAGAAGAAGAGTAAGGATGGAGAAGAAGAAAATGGAAACGAGAGAAAGAGCAAAAAGATAGAAGGGATCCAAGTTAAAGGAGATCCCTTTGAATGAAAAGGAAGAAATAGTATGAAACCACAAGAGAGTGAGCGAGAGAGAGAGAGAGAGAGAGAGAGAGAGGGGGATAAATGAAGAGAAAGGCGCCCGTAGATTGAAATGGGTTGGATTAAGGTCATCCCCATGGCAAATCCAGAACTTCCTGCAAAAATGGCTACTATTAAAATAACAATAGAAGCAGCCTTGATTCGTAAATCTAGTGCACAAAAATCCAGATAGCGAGCTGCATTCGGCTTTTTTTCCCTGGACATGACAGAAACGAACTATGTATGGCTCATTCATTGTGAATCTCATTCCATCAACCTGGTCAGTTCCGGACATTGAATAGAAGAAATACTTTCGGTCGAATGAACGGACTTTAGAGCAGTAAAAAGCTTTGGCTGCAGTTTATATTAAATATCAGATAAACTTATACTGAACTTGGTCGAAGGAAGAAAGCTGTGGATTTTGC
>OY735219.1:2905172-2910172 GCA_963457665.1 Thysanoteuthis rhombus | reverse complement strand
CCACAATGCATTTCTTCGTAATAGAGCTTTCGTCTTAGATCTTAATCTGCAACTCCTTCCTATAATTTTCGCGTTTTCTTTCACTCTTCCTATTTTTTTTATGACATCTTGTGCTATTTCATTCATTTTACAGTTCATTCCGAAAATTTGGTCCTGCTTATCTCCGATTCTCTCACTTTGGCTTCATTTCCTTCTATTAAAGAAAGTCTTTATCACAACTCCTGTCTCCTTAATTAGAAACCGTCAACCAAACCTATCACCAAAAACTGCCAACATAGGTTTTCTTCAGTTTTTAAGTTGGTCCGACTGGTTGACTCTGAGAGCATAGATATGTATACATGTATATGCATGTGTCACGTGCACCAAATGGAGCAAGAGGGCTGAGCATTTACACATTTACTATCATTTCAAGAAAAAATTCCAGGTATAAATTTAGCATAAACCTACATTGCAAATATTTCAAATATTTCAGTATGTTTTTATTAGAAGGTTCTATTTGCTATGTTCATGATAACTCGATCCATCGTGCATATCACGATTGCTTTTTGAAAATTCAGATTTTTTTTCAGTGATCACCGCCACACAAAAGACGACTGGAGTCACTTATTCATTGATCACCCATTTTCTCACCTTTAGAATTGATCACCCCTAATACGGCTTGCTGCCAAGAGACGTCGGTCGCGTGACGGTTTCTGTCGAGTGACCAACGAGAACCTGTCTTTTATTACTTCTTTAAACGGATTATTGCTTCTTAAGTATCACGTGGAACTATTTTTTTGAGTGAAGTAACTTTTTTTCATTGTCTTCATTGTTACCCTTTTTTTCTGCTTTATATTCCCTCCGCTGCCGTTCTTCGCAGTTCTTCGGCTTCCTTCACGTCATCGTTTCCGTTCGAACCTGCGTGCGTAGTAATTCGCGATAATAATGGTGGACAAGCCACTCATTGCAGGATGACCGTTGGCAAAAAAAAAAGAAAAAGAATGGCAAGAAAATTGGTGAATGAATGAAATGGAAAAGGAGGAAAGAAAAATATGTATAAATGGGAGAATGTGAAAAATGAATAATAGAATGGAGACGGAGAGAGGAAGATAAAAGAGAAGAAATAGAAAAAAAGAGATTGTGGTATTGAGGAACCAAGAAATAACAGGAATATGAATTAGAAGAAGAAGAAGAAGAAGAAGAAGAAGAAGAAGAAGAAGAAGAAGAAGAAGAAGAAGGGAAGGTGAAAGAAAAGAAAAAAGAGAAGAAAGAAAGAACCAGAGTCAAACAAGAGCCAGCTTGACTGTGCAAACCGTAAACAGTTCCCTTGCACTGGCCATGGCAGCAGCCATCCCTATTCTCTGAAACTATATTTCATATTTTCATCTACATTGAAAATCTCCCAATTCCTTTCTTCAACAATTGGACTTGACTATCATTCGCTACTTTACCTATACCTAAAGGAAGGAGTTGAATCCATGCCTTTCCCAAGATAATTCGTGCTAGTCTCAGCATGAGTTTGAACTCAAATCGCCTTGTCCGCGCTCTGCACTGTTAACTGACTAGCCACTGACACCCCCTATTCATTATATCTATACCTACGCATTTTTCATCTTCATCGAGAAACTCTTTTATTTCGCTTTTTTTGGCCTCTGATCTGTTATCCAACATCTATCTTTCTGTCTGTCAATAGACAAATACCTGTTCTGACACAACGCTTGCTTCAGTGTCCCACAACTTCCTCCCCTATTCATGGTTTGATTGCGTCAGTCGTACATGAAGTATTTTCACTGTCTTGCCACACACATTGTAAGCTGTCCATCTCTTCATGTAGCTGAGTTTGTATTCCAAATCCACCATTTGGTAATATATATATATATATATATATATATATATATATATATATAGTAGAATGTGGATTCGCTACACAAACTAGCTCATGTTTCTGCCCTCTCCAGGCCTCATCAGGCGAATCCCGGAGAGGGCAGAAACATGAGCTAGTTTGTGTAGCGAATCCACATTTTACTATTTATTTCCAGCTCTACTCTAAAACAACTTAACTTCAATAGTAAAAAGTTGTATGTATCAAGCACTCTATGGAATAAATCCATTACATATCAGAAATTGCTTCATATCATTAATATATTATCATATTTTGTTTTACTGCTAACTTGATCTGAACCATATGTATTATATATATATATATATATATATATATATATATATATATATATATATATATATATATATATAAATAAAGGAAACAAAAATGCAGGTCTAGTTAGTCACTCAACTGAAACTGTCTTGCGGCCATCGTCTTTTGGTACCACATCATGTTGAGGATGATCAATTAAAAAGAGTAGTAAAATGAAGATCGATGAATAAATCACTCCTTTCGCCTCTCGTTAACTTATTCATTGATCAATCCTTTATTCAAATTTTATTTAATTGATCACCCGGGACAGAGCATGCATTGGTCGAATGACGATTTCTATTGAGTGACTAACCGGACTTGTTGTTATTACTATTCACCTTTTCTTTTTTTTTTCAAGGAATTTCTAATTATCTTTAACCTTTTCTTACCATTCGTTCTTGTAGCAATTATCCTGGCGAGACAGTTGCTTATTTATGCAGAAGTCAAAAATTGCAGACTCAAAGCCGAATTGCTTTTCAAAAGAATTCCGTTGACTTTTCATCTTAGATTAGTGATGTGTAACTTGTTTATAAAGAAACAGTACGTTGGCCGAACGCCCTTCCCTTTCTATGTGTCAATTCAAGATAGCAGGTTAGAATTTCGGGAGTTTTTTTTTTAGTAAGGCTTGGTATCGTACTTTCCGAGAACGAATTTCAAGAGTTTCACAATGGAGGAAAACAATACACTGACTGTATTGACGGAAGCAGGCCCGCCTCATTTGTAGATCGGCATCACGATAACTATTAGTGGTAGTTTTTTTTATCCTTTCGTGGCTGAAAGAGACCCGCATGGAACTCGATAGCTGAGCATAGAGATGATAAATAACGAAATACAACGTAGGAAAGCATTAGAAAGTAGTTAGCGAACCAACATGTCCTCTCAAATCGAGTTGAGGCGTTCATCATCATCTCTGAACAGGACGGTCTTTGCAAAACGATAGTCTACCAACCCCGCCACGTGGTCTGTCAGATGCTGGTGAGTCTTTCGCAACATAACCTCAAGGCTCGTTGCCCTGGCTTACGTGAGGATCTCAGTGTTAGAGATGAAAATACCCATGCGTATCGAGGAGAACGGTGCGGAGGTAACGCTGATAGGAGTGATCGAGTAACCCATGTCTATATAGCACATACGATTTCGTTGTGGTTGTTTTTTTTTAAAAATCCACTGGCAAACTTGGGGCTGAGCCATTGCCGATACAAGGGAAACCTGTTAAAATTCTGTCTCCACTCGTTCGTTTCATTCGCGTGAAATGATTCCTTCATTTTTCTCTCTTCAACGTATCCTGCCCGCCTTACCCCATTCTTTTTGAGCTTTGACCCTTCCTCTCTTTAGCCCCCTCCCCCCAGGCCATTTTGCCATGTCTCAACTGTAATGTTGTTGTTGGCAGAACTACAGTGTTGAATAGCAAATCAACCACATCAACCAAAGCTACATATTTAGACTGATGATATATATATATATATATATATATATATATATATATATATATATATATATATATATATATATATATATATATATATATATGCAAAGATTAAATGATGGGTAATATGAAATAGTATCCATATACGATACAGTAACAAACTACGTGTAAGACCTGGCCTTAAAATAATGGAATAAATCTGTATATCAAAAACTTAGCTGACAGGGAAATGTTGTTTGATTTACACTGCTGGGGTGCCATGCTAATTTAACTGTTTGGTCTTCAAAATCCCCGGAACAGTTATATGGTAAACAACTGATGATCCCAACAAGAGAAGATTTATACATAGTACTATGATAACAAAGTATATGTAAAAAAAAAAAAACAAGACAAAACAAACAACCAAAAAATACTGAAGAAAATTACATAAATCACATTATCAGATATTTGAAGAGACAGAATTGACGCAAAAAATTCTTCTGAAAATGTTTTTTTTAATGTTTTGTGATTATAGCTATAAAGCTTCCTACATTATATATATATATATATATATATATATATATATATATATATATATATATATATATATATATATATGTGTGTGTGTGTGTGTGTGTGTGTGTAAAAATACACTCACGTGTATGTGTGTATGTGTATGTGTATGACTGTGTGTAAAACACAGTTATATACTATATTGAAAAATGCTGTGTCACTGACGAGTAATTTCGTTTCTGTATATAAGAAAAAGTCCTATTTTGTACGAACACGTTCAAAGAAAAATGGACAATCTGGGAGCTTTTCCAATCCAGGAACAATAACAGGTGAAGCTTCTACTTGGTCCACTCCTACCTAATACCCCCTACTCAGAATGGGATCATCCAAAGTAGAAACAGACATAGTAGCAGCTTCACCAGAGCATGTCTTAATGCAATTGGAAATGGATACATAAACCATTTTTTTTTTGTGAATGTTATCAATGCCTGCCGTTATCTGCATACATGAAACTCAATGTGGACCCGTATATACTTTTGCCGAGTGTAAAATCTGTAATGAATACACAGATATTACACTTTGATCCGTATTTACTCGGTCTCCAACAAAAGCTACATGTGACAAAATGTCCTTTTAATGTGGTATTCCAGGTACAGGACCTCTTGCAAAATGTGTTCCAGTCTCCACAACTAGTGTTGCAAAGACGTTGCGATTAGTACTGCCCATCCCTTTTAGTTTGATGGGACAGTACTGCCCTGGGGCATACTGCTCCCCCGAGACTGGACCAAGTAATTTTTTGAGGCCACAGGACCAATCCCTGCCTCTTGCACTTAGCAATACCGAGCCTCAATAAACCATCATTGGCAATGTCATTGCACCGGTGCAAAACTGCCAAAGCGTGTACTGCAAACA